>JAZAYU010000669.1:0-65534 GCA_038501625.1 Corbicula japonica | reverse complement strand
AAGGTTATCGGTATCACAAATTAAGGAAAACCTTTTGCAAGTTTTATCGCCGATACCCAGATTTAATTCATAAATACAAATGCAGTTTAAAATCACTTTTGCAACAAGGTATTTCACAACCAGTTTTTTATGGAGATTTAATTTATAAACTTAAAAAGATAAAAGGCAGTGTTAATTTCTCCCGGTTATTCGTAAAAACCATCTGTAAATTTAAAAAGAAAGGTTACCAACATGATATTTTGCAGCGCTCTGCAGGCCTAGTGATTAACCCTTCTACAGTTGATCATTATGATTACCTCTTTGGTTGCACGACGGTGGCAGGGGTTTAAGAGTTTATGAAGGTTAATGGGGAAATCTTTTCTTAAAAGAACCTAGAAGCTCGATTTGTTTCTTTTATCCCTGTCATCGTGTTCTTGCTGATTTTACTCCAGATGCTCTGGTCTCGGAAAGATCATTGAGTACCCGCCCTTTGGCTTTGCAATGCTATTAGCTTCTTATGTTTTTATGTTTGTATGCTTTTGCATACAATATTGTTGAGCTGATGGGTGGGTTGGAGTTATTTCACCAAGACAATTTGTACTTGTCTTGTGATACGAGAACCTGTTGGGGCAAGTGTGAGGTTGGTGCACCCTAGAACCTGGTTTAAACCCCCAGTGGCAATTTGATTTGCCACTGACCGTTCCAAGGCGGTAACCCCTCGGGTTCTCATTTTTGTTTTTGTTAGTGGCGTCCTTTTTGAAACTGATTATTTTATTAACCATGCTCTCTCCCCCTCTCTTCTTCTTGACTGTGTGGGGAGGCTGTTTTTTTCTGAATGTGGCAATTCCTGATATGCATATTTCACCTTTTTTTGGGATATTCTTCCGGGTTTTTAGTTTTTGCATTTCGCATTTTCTGTGATAGGAATTATATTCTAAGATCCCCTGTCATAATTCTATTAAATTCAGTTCCGCCCATTGTTTTCTCGTTAAGGACAAATCCATTCTTATATTGGAGACAATAAACCACTTTCTTTGGAATGATGTTAATCTGAAAATACCGCATTGAAGGCTCCATGTCAACCGCCATATTCATACTATCGTTTAGGATGGATCAAAACTGTACTGTTTACTGGTGCAAATATTGAGTTGCGCTCAACCCGGGGCTAGGCGAGATGGGCAGAAATAATATGCATTTCCTTTATTGCCCATGAACAGGCTTAATCAAACCGTGTATAATGCTTCCCTTTACGTTCGATAATTGGAGTTTTATATGTCTATGTGCTTTTGCATGCAATTAACTCGTGTTGATTGGAGATTTGAAGCTTATTCACCAAGACGACTCTACTTTTTGTTCATATGAGAACCTGTTGGTGTGGGTGATCTGTTGGAAGCTTAAGATCTATAAGTATTGGAACACTTATACACCAGGGCCAACGATAAAGTTCTAACGATATTTGAATCTGTCTTTTTTACCAGGCAACTGGGATGGAATACATGATAACGAAACAGACATTCGCGCCTACACACTCTCTATTGGAAGAAAGATTTGTGAAGATCTAATTCACCCACATTATGATCCTCACAAACACCTTATGCACGAGTCACAGTGGACCAACAGGGCAATTATCACACCAACCCCAGATTACAATCCGTTCCCTTTGGAATGTGAGAATATAAATAGCTATTAGAGCAGTGTAAAATTAACTTATTAAAATTATTTCACCAGAATATACACACGTTTGCACATAAGAAATATTTTTAACGATCTACTTATGTGCACTTACCGTGCTCCATTTGTCGCAAGTTTGTTTTCCTTTGCAATTATATAAGACACTTGTAGCTGTTGTCCGCTACCTATTATTTAGAAAGGCGCATTTTTCTTAAAAATCTCCTGAAATGGAGTGACACTGCAGCTTTGAGAATATTTTTAAGTTAAATAACAGTATTGGCTTAAGCTTAAAGTAGTTGTGTCAGAATGTCAAGTTTCTATGACAACACGACATTGCACCGATACTATTCACTTGAAGTGATAGCTCTAATTATAGATTGTTAATATACTTGTCTGTGTGAGAATGTAACAAAAACATGTATACTTCTACTATAAGCTACTCTTGCTATTTTATTGATTATTGATAATATGTTATAGAAGATCCTGTGTATTATGGTATTTGGTATTTTGGTACTTCGTTCACTTATGACTTCTTTAACAAGAATAAAACGAGAGTTAAAACGTGTTTACTTTTAATTCTTACAGTGCATAGAATTTATTCAACGACTTGGTTTACTTCTTTTTAATGTTTTACAGCTGGTGTATATTATGTGACTGTGAGGGCTATCAACAAAGTGCAGTATGGCGGACCACTTGGGTTAACTATTTGCCACACGACTCCATACATCGTCGATATCACAAAGCCAATTATTTACGAGATTTTCGATATAAAGTATGACGAAATTCTGTACGAGCTTTCGGCTCAACACAATTCGACGTAAGATTTCTCTTCATATCTGTGTTTTTCATTGTGAGAACAATAACAATGTATTAATATAGCCATTTTCTGATGTTACATATTCTGAGTCGCAAATACGAGTAAAAAACAACTACATAGGCAATGATTCATGCCCCTCTGTTATTGTAGTGTTATTGCCTTTCCAGACAAACAAAGTTTTGAAACTTTCAATTTCACTGTCACACCAATGACACTTAAAATTGAGAAAACCATTTTTATTAATTTTACTGTTGCACGTTACCTGAAAATTGAAAACATAATTAAAAGCATATTAACCTGTTATTTAAAAACAAAGAAGTCACTACCATAGAGCCTCAAAAGACTAACAATTAACAATTAAAAGAATAACGTTTATGTTTTGCTTGATAACATACAAGAAGTTCTTTTTTTGTTTTTTACATCATCGAATGTACTACTCAATCTTTCTTTTGGTTTATTTGAAATTATAATCTTAATATTTCAAAAGTTGAATATACATATCAGGAAAGAAAACGTGCAAACGGAAAAAACACTTCCTCAAACATCTAAACCGGACAGAGAAAGGGAGAATGCGAATGCATAATGTTACTAGTTTAGAAATTAAGACATCAAAACAATAAACGAAATAAATGTGATGCTTTCACCTCATTCTAGGATCAAACCGTGCAGACATAGTTTCCGCGTAGGTTTCTAATGGAAACAAACTTGCAATATCCTTTCTCCTCAATCTACTCGAAAGCGTGTATGTGTTTTGCCATGTTATTATTAAAAATATTTTATTATTATTTAAATAACAGTTTACATTTTCCCAGAGGAGCATGGTAAAATACATTTTTATCGAATCCACAGATAAATAGCGTCAACAAAATGTCGGAAACATATATCAGATAAATACATTTCTTTACATAAAATATATTCGTTACTTTCTTTTTTTACTAAAATTCTTTTTGTAAATTGTAGCCTATTTTTATCTTTTCGTTAAGTTTGCGTCTCATTTAGATTCCGTTAGGAGAAGCTCAAGATAACCAGTGTTTTTAATACCGTAAAGACAATGAATCGAAATTATGTTGACAATAGCCTTTTAATATATTACTTTCAATAGGAAAAAGGTTAAAAATGCATGTCAGGAATGCGATCATCCTGCTAAAAATACCAGCCAGAGTTGAGGAATATTAAAAGTAAGGAACCAATTCCGGTGTGGCCAGGCTTTAGCTTATTTCCGGTTTCCGCAAATTTCCCAGCAGTCGTCTGCCGAAACAAGTTTGACCAACTAAACACTTATAAATGCACCTTTTATACGAAAAAAAAGTTGCAACCTTTCTATGCCTAAGTAAATTCAATCTTGCTTGACGTGAAGCTGGCTTTAAAATATTTTCTATTGACTATAATAAATTAATGTATTTTCCCATGTCGATTTCATCGTTTCTATCAAATATGCAGCTTCGACATTTTGACAGTGTCATAGTGACTGATTCATGTTTTAAAAATGTTAAAGCCACACTGACTGCAACAGTGATGACTTTCTATTGACTGACTGTACACAATAAAAGCTGTTTTACCTAGAACACACATGTTAGAAATAAGGTTCAAATATCGTATACATGAATTTGATGAACGATTTTGCTGTATTGAATTCTAATTTTGCTACAAAATGTTTACAATGTTTTCCCTTCAAATTATGTAAAACCTAAACTAAAATAGATTTGACCTTAAAAAGGTTAAAGGAGAATTTTTCACATTCTTTAAAAGCCGACACAGAATATTATGCACTAATGCTCTTAATTTACATGGATTTTGAAGTTTCAGTGCATACGACAGGTATTGACCCATTCATTATGCATGTTCTCGGTAAAAAAACTCACAATGTATTCAAATATCTGATTAAACTACTACTAACATAATGTTCCCGAGTCTTTGCCTACATGTATCATTATTGTATTTGATACTTTTAGTGATGGTGAATCTGGTTTAGACTTCATCGAAATATGCCTGGGCCGTAATCCACGAGAGTGTGACATTCTGCCATGGATAAAATACCCAAGTGATCCACAGTTTCATCATGTGTTCAAGATTCCAGATGGCATCCCCGCCTGGCTGAGACTGAGAGTGTCCAATAATGGTGCGCATTTGAAATTGTATCAAACACATACGGTTGTATCTTATGTACTTGTGCATACCAAAAAGAAAAGTACTGATAATGCCTCAATGATTGTGTGATATTAGTTATCTAAAACCAGACTACGCGTTCTGACTGAAAGTTTGAATCTTATAAGGAATATCTTAAGATTTAAACTGTTGTTGCTGTTTCAAATGTGTCATCAAATCAGGTTTGCGAAATAATTTCCATTAGTACAATGCTACCAGTCCTCCGACTGTCAAACCCTTAGGCCATAAGAATATTTCATAACTAACACATTTATTTGTAAGCTGCAAAACGTATCTGTATTATATATTATCAATAAAATAAAGATTATTCGGTGCGATTTCATCAATTCGATTCTGCAATGATCAGATTACTTAGCTAAAAGTAGTTCTTGCAGAGTTTTAGGCAAATTTTGGTGCATGTACATTCCATGAAAAAGGCTACTGACATTTTGAGACTTTTGGTTTTACCATACCTTTATTAAATGTCGTTGATTTCCGAATGCACGTTGGGATTTTTGTCGCAATTTTATAAAGAAGGAGTTAAAGTATGTATCTTATTTAGTTTTTAGTTGGAGAGTATACTCGGATTCAATAAGGAGAAATTGAAATATATAATCAATGTATACGAAAGACCGGTAGTGACTAAACAATTCAGACTTCAAACCTCACAATTTATACATGAAATTCACACTTCATTCTCTATGATTTTGATAGGATCATACTTCATACTTCAAACTTTATTCTTCAATCTTCACACTTATCACTTCATACTTTACACTTCAAACTTCACACATCATATATCACACTTCAAACTTCCCTTTTCAAACTTCACACTTAACACTTCTACTTCATACTTCAAACATCTCTTTGTATAGGTTATAACTTTCTTCATTTAAAAATATTTCGTATAGAGTATCGTATATACTAATGTATTAAATTAATATTCTTGAACAGTTGTTGTTGTAAATAATGATTTTTAGAATGTTCAATATGCCCTAAAATGTAACTTGTCTTTTGTACATCGTTTTTGTAATTGACATAATGATATGACTCGTGCGGTACAGCTCATTAAGCATATATCATGTATAGGCTGTTAAAACCACCTGCTGAGTAAAAACGTTCTATATTAAAAAACAAAAAATAACATTTTTTCCAAACAAATAGTTGGCATAAATGAATGTATATAAAATTTATGTGAAGTAAATTTTCTCAACTGAAATGACACATTTGAATGAATTTGATTTATTATGATTTTAAAACAGATAATCAGCCAATAAACGTAATTTAAATTAAAATAAATGTTACTAAATTTTAAACTTTAGAGGGCTTACAATTGTTTTTATTTATTTGTTGTTTTTTAATTATCATATTATATCACAATTACGTAAAATCTTCCATAAGGGAAGTCAGTTATATAATTTATAAACAATTTACACTCTTTTTATTATCGAATTTTCGAACCCGTGTTCTTTTTCAAGAAAAATACAGAAATTATTCCGTTTTAAGTAACATCCATGTTGAAAGTGTATTGTTGTTTGATGTTTCCCAGGGCGACGTCGCGTCATTTCCCGGACGTCTCACTTCCTTCGAGACGCGACGTCGTTTCCCGGAGAAAAATCAACAACAATACTTACATACTATTATGAAAAAAGAGCTCAATACACATACATAAACCTTGCATAAACACACTCATATATACAACATTTGAAAATAATAATAATAATAATAATAATAATAATAATAATAATAATAATAATAATAATAATAATAACAATAGGGAAGTCCATCCTAAATCTTATGTTATGATGCACCATTAAATGTTCTATCGGATGAATTTATAAATCAAAGTCAGTGATGAAAGTTTCTGTTAAAGGCTGTTGATATCCTAGGCATTAACTGGTATGGCTGTCTCCGGTCCTGGCTCTGGGTTTACTACACTCTTGTATTCAATTATAATATCATATTATAATTTTGCTTAAAAAACTTTATAGAAATTTTTTATGTCTTTATTTTTCTTATCTTTTCCTAGCCCATTCTTGTAACGAGATTAGCAATTTGTGCCTATATAAAGTAATTAATTCATTCTTAAAACCTTGTAAATAAATTTAAAATATGAGTTTTAAATTAACATTTTTATGAAATATTGTCATTTATTTTTGTTCTTTGAGATTCAAGTGTTTTCGGAAAAGTATTGACTAAACAATTCCCCAAAAGAAATCAAACATGTCCCAGTCATTTTATGTAAAGGATAAACTGTTTCGCATTCAAAAACCAAACTGCTTAAAAGTGAAATATGCATATCAGGAACACTCTCAAAACACAGCCTCCCGACGCAGCGAAAATGAAGAGAAGTAAAGAGTGCATGTTTTATAATTATATAAAATCAAATATGACGCCACAAACAATTAACTAACAAGAATGTAAGTATGAAGTGTGAAGTCTGAAGTGTGAAGTATGGTGAAGTATGAAGTGTGAAATATTAAGTGTGAAGTATGCAGTTTGAAACCACCACCGGCTTTCTTGTGAACACCGTTATTTACAGTAAAGATTAAATATTTGTAGTTGAGATGAATAACGTCGGTCGTGCTGAACAGGCCATTATTGTAGACGCAAGCCCACCTTTTGCTGGAATTGTTTATGACGGGGAAATATTCAGAGAAGATCTGAGATTTACCAAGTACGCCAACAAGGTAAGCATATTCGATTTTGGTTTATTTTTGTTTGTGTAACACATATAAAATGTTTCACTGGAACACTCTTAAGGTACTCATTGAGTACCTACCCTTTGGCTTTGCAATGCTATTAGCTTCTTATGTTTTATATGTTTGTGTGCTTTTGCATGCAACATTGTTGAGCCGTATGGTGGGTTGGACTTGTTTTGCGATACGAGAACCTGTTGGGGCAAGTGTAAGGTTGGTGCACCCTAGAACCTGGTTTAAACCCCCAGTGGCAATTTGTTTTGCCACTGACCGTCCTAATTGAATTGACATACATATAAAAAACATGCAACAGGTTAACATGATTAAAAAGTTTGAAATAAAATACAAATCAAGTACTGGTAGTGTATATAGTGCTGTAAACGCATTGGTTCGTATGCCGTGTGCCAATGAACTTGGGTGACCCCGCTATACTTTAGCAACGAACTTCTTTTTAAGGCCGTTAGCATAACATGTTTGATGAACGGAATGGTGACAATTTAATCATTATTTATCTGTCAACGTAATTTATTTCATTTAAAGCGTTTCGGGTATCTATATTACGACTGTTAACGCTAACAGAGGAGTGGCACGATTGAACGATTTTTTCTGTCAGAGTAAGTTAATGATAAATTGAGAAGGGCGGGATTGAGGGAAGCTTCTGGTCCCCCTCAGAGTGATTAAGCAAGCCCTCAGAGGGATTGTGGAGGCCCCTGAAGAGGCTCCTTAAAGCTTTTGTGCAGGCCCTCGGAGGGATTGATGAAAGCGCCAGAGTTATTCTAGTCTGATTGCAATGGCTGTAAGAACAGATATTATCTGTCACGCAATCGTTTGCTGAAGACACGAGCTGTAGCTATCAGACGGATGATAAATACATCGAGAATGTGCTCGCAGTGATTGTGAAAAGCCTCCGAGGGATTGAGGAGGCTCCTCAAACCGATTGAGAGGGTCCCTGAGGGAGGACTGCCGGAGGGATTTTGAAAGCTACCGATAGGGCAGATGAGGCCAGGTTCCTCCTCTATAAATACAGAGTTTTAAGAGGAATCGCTTATTCGCGGATAAGGCGGCGTAAAGTTCACACGTCAGATTTGTGCGAAAACATTTACTAGACGGGATAACATGTTGCGACATAAGAAAAATATGCACACCGGGGGTGAATCGGACGGACCGCAAGAATCATTCGGATACGACGGAGGACGAAGGCGGAATGGTTTCGGATAAAGAGAGCGATATGGAGACTAAGACAGACTCCTAAAATGTGGAGTATGAAGACCCACGGGAAAACGTTATTGGTGTCTCTTTTAATAAGCGGCAGGAGGAGTTCGGAAAGTGCAAAAGTACACGAAATCTAAGGGTGTGACGGAAAACGTTGCTAGGAGACGTGTTTATCGCGAAATGAAAGGAACAAACAGAAAGACGATGGCAAGTGTTTTTACTAATATGGTTATGTGCAAGATTCTACTTATAAAATAATTAAGAAAAAGGCATCTGACCTAAAAGTGATTGATGACTACGACAGCGAAGAGGCATGGAAGTACGCGATCATCAGCAGAAAATACTTGTTTGAAAAGATATTGAATAGATACGATCCTCTGGAAATGACGAAACCATTATCAGTCAGACAGAGGGGGAGAAGAGGTAAACAGGGAACGAAAGAATCCGAAACAAGCCAGCAATTAGCATTATTGGACCACCTTATTTAAAAAAAAACCTGACTTAAGAAATATTCGAAGAGAGACAATTATGGATGCTTCTTGCTATTTTTCACAAGATGTAACCATATTTGTAGATTTTCTAACGGAATAAATTTAGCTTTGAACATTTTATCGAGGGTTCATTTTCTCAATGACCTTAAAATTGATAATTGATAATGGTCCATTCCAAAATATTGCAGCGACATTAATGGATGAATCTCCCCTTAAGCTGAACTGCCCGAGGAGGAACTCCGAGTAGTGCATGAGGCCCTCCTTTAACTATGTTAACGCTAGGAATCGCGTGTGCTTATGTTAAACCAATGCCCACGTCCTCTGTGTTATATTAAGTGCGAACGACGCAATATTCGGCGCGAAACTTGTACACCCAGCCACATTTTTAAACCATAAACGGACTCAAGAAAATATGTGTACTTCTGCTGAATGAATTAGGAGTTTATCACTGCTTTTTCTATACCAAACCTCAATCGTCTGAGTTATACAAAGTTAGCGTTTGCGAATGACGTTTTAGAAAGTTCAAAAGCATTTGCGTTAGTCTATAACGCTACCAGGAATGCTCGCAGCTTTTTTAGCACACGGTGCCAAACGTATACTTTAGCATATAAACATGTACACTTAACAAATTTTCTAAGTATACACCTGCGTACTAGGGCATTACTGGCTTGATAATTTAGCAATTGCTCTAAACATTTCAATAAAATATGCAAGTAATACTAACTGATTTAAGTTATTAGTAAAACATTATTCAAAAGAACAGACAACTGACTGCTCACAATCATTTAGAATACTGACACCCACAGAAAGCAAATTGAAAATATCAGTTAATGACGCATATGGCAACCTTCAGCGATGAATGGTTAAATGGCGAAAATATTGTTGAAGCGGATTTTTTTATAATGGGTGATCAGTTTTAACGCTCTGGGCTGGTGTGTCAATGCACAAGAGGACAATAGCAGTTTTAATCCAATGGAACATAAATTCTGAAAAATATCAGCGACAAGTCCTTGTTTCGGTTGTCCTTCCACGTCTTCAGGCACAAAGATGCATGCAGTTTATGCATGATGGTGCATCGTTTGATCGTTCGGCGAACATCAGACATTTTCTTGAGGTGAACAACGTCAGAATATTTCCATGGTGCGCTAGAACTCCGGATCTAAATCTAATTGTAAATCTGTTGTGTGATTTTGGAAGAGGCGTGCGAAACAGGCGGGACTAAACATGCAACTTGAAAATGGGCTTGTTTAGGAATGGGCTTAAGATTCCATAACGAAGTAATTCAGCACTGTTTTAGCTCAATGAGATTAATGTGTCTTCCAGTTATACGCGCTGTCGGTGATAATACTCTTTATTTACTGATGTGAATTTGTATTCTGTGGGTTCCAGTACTCTAAATGATTGTGAGCAGTCAGTTGTCTGTTTTTTTGAAAACTGTTTTACTAATAAATCAGTTAGTATTTAATGCATGTCTTATTGAATGTTTTGTAGCAATAGTTCAATTGCCAAGCAAGTAATGCCCAAGTACGCTGGTGTACACTAAGAAAAGTTGTTAAGTGTATTAACAAAAAAATATTGACCTAGCCTAATGTTTACATTTTACGCTCCTACGATTTGATGCCTTTTAACATCAGGTTAAGGACACGCGGACCGTAACAAGTAAAGGATGAAAGTGGACAGCGCTGAATCTATAAGGGAATTTTCTATAGCTTTTTAATTGAAAGAATTGTTTGAAAAACGAATTGTATGTCAGATTTAAGATCAGAGTACATGAATATCTTACAAACTTCCCATGTGCAAGTTGTTAATACCAAACAGAATAATAGCATTGAAAAAATATGTTATATTACTTCTTAACGGACGTGGAACAGACAATAAACAAACAGTATAAACAAATTGTTTAATGAAACAGGAGTTCACTTTTATGTGCCTTATCGTGTTATTAATATATTGTTTACATTTCTGAAATTCTTTATAAATTTCGTAGAATTTCGGTTTTGAAAATCTCGGTAGGGCTGCTATAGCTCAACGTGGAGAATATCGTTTTAAGTTAGCAGTTCCTTATCGGAGGTGGAATTCAATTTAAGGGTTTAAAGGTAAGTCCTTGTGATTATTTGTTCTTTATTGAGCGTGTAATGTCTTAAATTAACAGGTTTCATCGAACATGATGTTTCTAGTAACAGATTGCATCAAACATGACAAATAGTAGCTGCTTTTTATACATGTAGCCTTTACAATTCCTCCCGGGCTTTCGTCAGCCCCCGTCAGGGGCCCTCTCAATCGGTTTTAGGAGCTTCCTCAGTCCCTCAGAGGCTTTTCTCAATCCCTGCGAGTACCCTCACAGCGCTTTCAGAGTCTTTATTAAATGATTGCATGAAATATGACAAATAGAATATGTTCTTATGGGCCTTTGCAATCCAATATTTGTCTGAGGGAGCTCCTCAATTCCTCAGAGCCTTCCCTCAATCCCTCCGAGTACAATCTCAATTTTATTTATCATGCGTCTATAAGCTACAGCGCGTGTCTTCAGCAAATTGTGTTAAAACCGTATGAAATATGACAAAAACGTGTCTGTTCTTAAAGCCTTTGCAAACCATCTTGAATAACTCTGGTGCTTTCCTCAATCCCTCCGAAGGCCTATACCATCACTCCGAGGGGCCTCCTAAACCCCTCTAAGGGCCTGCAAATTCACTGTGAGGGTCCTCATCAATCCATCCGAGGGTGTGCACATTCACTTTTGCATTCGTGACCTGTTATACCATACAATGAATCGTACTCTATACAATGCATTGTAACTCCACGGCCTACTGGTTTCAAGCTATTTAGTCAAGATGGCGGTTAATAGTTTATTTTACTCTGGGTTCACCGGGTCGTCAAGCGCCTTTATTGACCTATTTCGTACTAAAGCGGTCGGGGTCACCCAAGTACATTGGCACACGACCACGAACCAATGCGTTTAAAACACTATATATACTACTAGTACTCTTATAAATACTTACATATCTTCCAGCTTTATTTATCAAGGTTAATAAGCGGAATTTTGAAGTTGAATAGTTCTCAAACACAATCCCCTTTGCCTTAAATCTTATTTTACATTATTATCTTAAACATTCGATTAATTTGTCATTTCAGTTTATTATTCTTAAGTCAAACTGCCTATTTTAATCAAAGTACTGAAAGTACAGAAAACCAGCGAAGCGGTTTTTCTTATTTAGAATAACCAATGCCATGATTCTCATACATGTATCCATTTACGAAAAAGCAAAAGAACTTGAGGGTTTCCATGTATTATCTGGATGAAGGCTTCTGTTAACCCTTTACTACCTTCATAGCTTGAGCGAACAATTTAGATCCATATCAGCTGGCACATCTGTGCGATCTGATTAGGATTTATACTGTTTGATTTTAGAATCATTATTTTTTTCTGCGAGTAATCACAAATTTTAGATCCAGATTAGATGGCACTATTGTGCCAGTTGATCGGGACCTGAACTGATCACCTAAGTGATGAAAGGCGTATATATTGAGCAAAGGGTTTTAAGCAAGAAATTATAATTATAGTGAAATCTGTATACTGACATCCCAAATACAGAATGAACACGAAAAATGATATAAAAAGTAAGACCCCATCGATGGGAAAGATTATGCATTTATTTGAAATAGGAAATATAGAAGTGTTTCGTTCATTGTGAATAACATGTAAAGGAAATCATAGAATTGAGAATCCTACATATTAAGATAAAACAACCGAGAGTCATAACATTGCCGAAAGCATTGGAATTTATTGCTAGATAACACACATGAAAAATTGAAGACAATTTCAGAGGAAAATGAATTTCTATAGCTTATACCATAAATTTCCACCGTATTAGGTTGCATATAATAACGGACTCGATAGTTTTTTTCATGTAGCATAATATTATTAGAAAAAGGTTCCAGATTTAAGACATTGGTAAACATATCATTGAGTTTTGGTTGTTAGGGAGCTTGGATAAATGTCCATTAGCTTACAATCCGTTCATATAACATCAGTTTCAGCAGACAGATGTGTCGTTTTTAATTTTAGGCTTCATCATGGTGTGTCCTCTATATTCACACGTACTTTTACTGTTATTTGGAATTCTTCAAAACGCGGGAAATTGTGACGTCACTGACATTTGCATATTCAATGTGTTACTGCGCCTATGATTTCATGTATTCCGAACAAAAATAGTAGTCATCTCTAGCTTAATCGAAAACGTAAACCTAGTAAACATCTTCACCTTTGGAAAAAAAGTAAATTATGCTTTATTCCTGAAACAAATCATAGTCCGTTCCTTGTACCACTGATGGCCTTATTGGCGACGTGTCTCCTGCCACGTACGTGATAGCCGGACACGTTCCGCGCTTGCTCGTGGCATGTTTCGAATTCATAGATCTGTAAATCTTACATGTCCTTATTTCTGTACGAGTATTATCCGGTGTACTAGTTTTAATATGTTTAATTTTACACATCTCAATAGTTAACTGTTTACTGTTCACGCTTATATTTGGAAATCCAATATATAAAAATATTCAGCAATGATGATTGCTTCATGTTCAGTAATTTACAACGCTCATGAACGCTTATCATCAAATAATAAACAAATGTTCGCAATATGTCTTGAAAATTTCAAGTGAAAGCATTTTCGCATTGATTTCATAAAGCGGAAAATTGAAGAAAAATATGCTAAGATGGAAATTTATCATTATCGTTATTGTTAATTATAAAAAAAAAAGATATTTCGTAAAACAAACAGTTTAGACGCGGAACAAACGTCAAATATTGAAATGGCTTTAAAATGACAAAGCTTCGAATTAGCTTAAAAGATATATTAAATATTTCAGAATTAATATTTGGCTATTGTAATATCCTAACATCGGGAATATCGTTTATATCTCTACCTAAATGTAACATATCTGTGGCTCGCTAAGGAATCCCTGGCGGCTACAACCCCCAGATAAAATCGGTTTACTGTAGTCGATTGTGTTCTGAATTAGGGACAGCGCAGTGAAGCAGTCAAATATTCTTTTAGCGATACTAACGTGGCAAGAGCCAACTTAAACACGTAACAGGAAACTTGGACTACTTTGCTTGCTCTGATTACTCTGAAATGCGTAAATCGCCGGTTGCCAGTGCCTCGTTTCGGTTTGATACCGGTTTCAGAATTGTGATTAGTAAAACCAGCTTCGCTGGTTAAAAATAGTTCTTCAAAAGACGTGTTTGTATTGCTGTTATCAACTTTGATGTTTGAATAAGATTCGAAGTATTTGCCAAACAAAAATTATGTTGATATTTGCCATTTGAAGATGTGCGCAAACTGGTTTGGTTTCTACGATCCTGAATCTGGTATTTCCACATATGAAGTTGGTGTTGGTTCGGAACCAGGATTAACTGATGTTGCCAATCTTAAAAAGTTACAACATCATGAACATGAATACTGTGTTCTTCTAGACGAGAATTCAACTTTGGTACATAATAAAGAGTATTACGTTCTTGTTTGGGCAAACAATGCTGGCATTAATCAGCGGAACGTATCGGGAACATCTAGCGGAGGTAAGCTTTCTAATGCTGAGCTTTCACATTATGTAAACTACATTGACACAGTTGACTTTTCTTCAATGTATACATTCAATTACAGATAAAATTATAATCACATTCTAGAATAAAACTGAAGCTTAGAAAGACTAGCTGGTGTTACAGCAGTAGTATGGTAATAGGTCAGACGATAATATAATGTTAAAAATTTTAAAATGCGTAAAACGTTTCATATGCCTCTCAGGAACTTGTATAGAAATGTTCATGTATTGTTTTCTATTTTAGTGCGAGTAGACCTTACAAACCCTGTGCCAGGTGAAGCTGTAGATGGTAATTTAGACCTGTTTAAAGACATAGAGTACAGCTCTTCTCAAACAACAGTGCAAGTCCAGTGGAGAAACTTCTATGATCCGGAGTCAGGCATCCGGCAGTATGACGTCCAAGTTGAACGCAAAAGGTTTGAACTTTGACTAAATAAACAATTGGTTTTAGAGAATTAAGAACATTATAACATGCATGTGTGTTTTACATGGACGACATTTAATGGAAATGAAGTATCTAATATAATATCACCTTTTTAATAACACATTTCAAAACAATATCAAATTTATTGTACGAAACTTATTAATGAATTAAACATTTTTCAGAATATAACACTTTTTCGGTGTTTCGTAGTCCAGTTGTGCTTCCAATATGTCCAAAACATCAAAAAACCTTACATTACCCCTATTTTCAATAACTAACGTATAACATAGAAAGTGGAAGACGAGTTTGTTTTTTTTAAATAGGGGTCTCCTGTCCCTGGGTATCCTATCTTAGGAATGTTCTTATTCCACTTTCAGCCGTATGCTTTACTTCGATATAATCTTAAACACACCTGCATATCGCTAAAATAACTACGGTATAATGTTTGGGAATGAACAGGTTTACTTACACATATCACTAACCAGTAGTAATATGGTGTATAATTCAAACTTTTTCCAGGAAAAATTGGTTTAATGTATTTTACCTTCTTGATCTTTAGATTCACTGTCAACATCAACGAAATTAAAAACTTATTTTCATTTCACAGACATGGACACGATTGGCAAATTATCAAGTTCTTAACAACTTATGACAGAAATACAACAATCGCAGAGTGGAGAAATTTCCATTTAGAACACAAAGATGAAGTGAAATCAGTTGTTCAAGCTACAAATGAAGCTTTGAACACAGTCTCAGTAGAAACGAGCGGTTTCGTAGTTGATCTAACACCACCTTTGTTACTACGACTAAGCGATGGAAAAGAATATGATATTGAATACCAGGTATCACAACTTGTTGTAAAATTGTGACAAAATTCCGAAATTTGGGGACTTAAAAAATGTTCGTAACGGACTTAACCATAAACCCTAATAAACATTACCTTTTCGCTGATCTGACACTAAAATTGTTTCTTCAGTTTTGTTCCTTTTTTATAGCCATTATAAATATAAGTTTATTTTCTTCAATGAGACTCGAAAGCATATTTTTATACTTTTTACGGAGTGATATTTATAAAGGCTATAAAAAAGAAACAAAACTGAAGAAACTATTTAAGTGTTTACTTTTCATAGTACTAAAGTAACTAGGTCATTGTTTTTGATAATTTAAGATTGTTTGGTACCAATCATCTGTTCTGCAATCGTGATCAATAAATAAAATATGATTCGCCTGTGACGCACAACAGAATCCAAACTTCTTAAACTACTATCTTATGAATTAAGAAGGTTCTTTCAAACAGCAAAGAAACCAACATAAAAAAAACTAGAAAAATACCTCAACTATCAAGTTTATATTTTGGTTCTCGATATCTTTGTCTTTATTTTAAAAGTAAAGAATATTTACCTGTAACCAGCCTTATTTAAGTTCAAATAATAAGATTTTTGCTGTCGACATGAACAATACTTTCGGTACGTTAAGAGGCATTCAGTTCTTTATTTATTTCGTGGATATGATATTTGCCTCGTAGTGGCATTAACATAAAAAGTCTATATTTAATAGATTTGCAGTGTATAAATTATTAGGCTAGATATTATGTTACTGTATGGACTATACACGCGTATAATTCCAATTATATGCCAAGTTTTAATCAAGCATTAGCCCAAAAACCCTACACAAACCCTAAAAGAACTGTATTGTATTTCGTCCGTAATAAAACAGAAAACGGTTTACTAATTGGGCTTTATTATTTCGGATAACTTCGTAATGCTTTATGTATTTTATTTCAGCCAGAGACATCCGAGGTAGAAGTGACTTTTGAATTTATTGACCCAGAATCTGGGGTTGAACATCTCAAAATGCAAATTCATGAGCAACATCAAGGAATGCGACGACCGTTCTACCCCGGTAAGCTCTAATCATATTATCTTAAACAATAAATACAATGATTTTTGCTGCACTGATTGAGTAATGACCCATTTAGGAAAAAGGGAACTTTTAGACAAAGGTCGTTAAGCAAGAAATTCATGCTTGCTTATAGTACTCTTTAAATATTTGTATTTCAAGTATTTCGGCCCGTTTTGTATGGAGGTGTAAAATAAAAGAATCGTTCTGTCATCTCCTCGAAGATACGCCTCCTGTTTTAAGCTTTTTACTTTTGCTTTTTATGACACGCATAATTAATATTCTTAGATCCCCTTTCGAAATTCTATTTTTGTTCAGTTCTGCCCATTGTTTTCTTGTTTTGCTTAGGGAAAACCGTTCTTTTATCTGGTGACTTTACTCAGCTGGTTATGGAAAGGTTATTATCTGAGAAAACGCGTTGAAGGTTCCTTGTTCCCTGACGTTTGCAAAGCATCATATGGGAAAGATTAAAACATTTACTATTTACTTGTGTAGATATTGAGTTACTCTCAACCTCGAGCTAGGCTGGGGCGTAGACATTAATATGCATTTCCGTAACAGGAAATGAGTAAAAGACATAGCCTGAAATGTTTTTGTATCTGTCGTTTTTGATTGATTTCAACATTCACTGGTAACACGTATGTTTTATGCTTTTTTAAAACTTACATGAAATGCGTGCTACTTTTATAATTTATACTCACTGATAAAATGGTAATGGGGCTTAATCCTAGATGTATTTATACTTAATAATTTCATATTTCAAGCTAAATAAAGTTTAATTACATAGCATTACATACAATTTATGACTAAAATACAACATAAAAACAACTTGGGAACATTATTTGAAGAATAATAGAGACAGCTCGAAATTACTGGTTGCAATAACTTTAGAGGTTAACAGAACATATTAAAATTGATTTCAAGAGAATACCGAGTTTCCTACCTTTAAATATAGTTTCATGTATTACAATTATTCTTTAACCTTTACATGATAATAAACTTTAAGACACTAATAACTTATTTTTCCACTGGTTCTTTGTGCAGAAAACAGTTCCAACTGGATAGAAATAAAGGATGCAAATTCAACTACCCATAAAATAAGCGATATACAACTCATTGTGGGTAACAAATACTTTTCGAGACTTGTTGTTACCAACGGAGCTGGTTTGATATCAACATTTGAGACTAATGGCTTTATCGTGGATAACACCACTCCATTGGTAAAGACTTTATATTAGTTGATGAAGCATAAATAAATGTTCTAGACTTCTTGTTTTCTATGAGCGGCAAATCTGAATAGTTAGCCTGTAGTAACATAATTATATCTTTTTGATCTCCTGGGTGGGTCATTCCTAATATGCATATTTCTCTTTTGTAAACAAACTTTGTAAGAAGATCTTCAAACCTAAAAAAATTGTAAATCTATGTTGTCCGTTTACATGATTTCCACAGCTATTAATACAGACTGGCAACTCTGTATGATTAAAAATCATATTATTTATGTATTTTGATTATGTTCTTCTACGAATTAAACAATACATAGATCAAGTGGATCCGAGTGGGTGTAATGAGTGGATTGGAGGAGACCATCGATGGCTATGTTTGGCAGTCGGATCATCAAGGTATCAAAGCCTCGTGGTCAGCTAGTGATACGGAGTCGGGCATAGTGTCCATACAATATGCAGTTGGGACATCACCTGGTAAGTTACTTTTTTATATTAAAGTTGCGATTATAATTTTGATAGACGTACAAATCGTTGTTTGAAGTTCTGTAAACAACTATATAAAACATTCGCATTTAAAAAGCAGCTTAATCTTAAATTGTATAGAAATTATACTAATCTTGTTTATAGTGACCCTGATAATCATCGAGTCCAATTAATTCGGCTAAAAGATAAAGTACTTCTGATTTCCGCACTAATAATGACGTCGCATATTCAAGGAAAAGTAAGTAATGAACTCAAATAAACCGACATGACTATGCCTTAAACTAAGCCAGCATATGATCTCAAGAGATTCCAGTATCAGTCCATATAAAACCTCGAACATAAAAAGTAAGAACACTGAACATTTATACATTACCGTTTCTGTGCCGTATGGCCATAAGAGTTTCCAACAAAAGCTGATTCATTATTAAGCAATTTTATCCCGATAACGAAATTTTTAAAGTATTGGGCAGTTCGGAAACTTATATTCATGAACAGTGCTCGTTCAAGCATGGTTAAGTATTGACAATTTCCATATCGTAATGGGTGTGCTTCTTTCTTATCGTTTATCATGTGACGTCTACTAATGTAGTTTGCAATTTTAGTTGCGTGCTAGGGTTTAAGTGGCCGGTCTCTGGTGTCTGGATTATTGAATTACTTAGATCCTTCATTTATATATTATTGTTTTCCCAGATAAAAGAATGGGATTGACTCAATACAAGCACATGCTTTTTTCTGGGCACCAAACGTCGCTGTTCATTTAATGTGAGATGGTTATGAGTAGCCACAAACACATTTACAGGCCTTCCGCTTAGGACAGCAGGAATAAAGAGCAATACGGCAAACAAATTTAATTAGGGTATTGAACAATATATTTGCAATGAAATAAAGGCAAAAGGGGGTGCAAAGCTTCCAGCGCGCTTAAAAACCCACCTATCTTACCAAACTTTTCATTTCAAAGAAACATATAAGGGATTAGTAAGAAAACTTATAGTACCCTATTAGCAAAATGTTGTAATATATATATATATATATATATATATATATATATATATATATATATATATACTATATATATATATATATATATATATATATATATATTTGAAACTAAACGAAATACACGGAAATAAGTAATCTAAATGTTGCATGGCCTCGTCCATGTGCAGAAAATCGTCTAAAGTGAACATTTACAAAACACGTCTTAAGTAGCATCCTTAAGCACTAGTCTATGAACAAAGTAGGCGTCCGGCAGTTTATAATTAAGAAGGTCTTCTTATTTCAGATTCCGATGATATTCTAGATTGGACGTTAAAAGATATTTTCACCACAGATGCATATCTATCTTGCACATTGAACGATACTGACATTGACGGTTCAAATCAACCTGTATACTACGTCTCTATTAAAGTCAAAAATGGAGCTGGCTTATGGAGTGACAGCAAAACCTCCTCGCCTATTGTTGTTGTACCAGAGGACATAACAGGTACATCAAACATTAACATATTTGCTGACGGCGCTGTTTTGACTTTATCGACTAAATAAACATTTAATTCGAAATTTTATATAAAAGTATTAGTGGCAAATGGCGTTTTAAGTCTACCAAAGGAATTTCTTAATTGTTTTTACATAATAAATCATACTCATGTCTATTCAATACTATCAGTTCGAGTTATGATAATTGTCCTAGTTTATAGTCATTAAAATTAATTTGAAAATTGGACTCACTAAATCCACTGCTACTACTCAGATTTCTTATTACAAATATAATATATGAAATAACTTGTTAATAGGAAATGCCATTGATGGATCAGCAACAAATCTGGACCATGATGTTGATTACCAGTCAGATAGTCACACTGTGACGATGACTTTTTCTGGGTTTGAAAGTTCACTGAGCGGAATAATGAAGTTTGATTGGGCTGTTGGTACCAGCCCGGGAGGAGAAGAAATACAGCCGTTCATAGAATATGGTATTATTCACTCTGAAGAAGACGATGTTGCCGGCAACGGTATGATTGATTGCAGCTTTCTTTCCCATTTACCCTTTCAATATTTTTGGTTTGCATTAACTAAAATATCGAAAAATAAATGATTAAAATTTGCTTTTGTTTTCCATCATTTGTTTAATGTAAAAACAAGTTAAATATTTCAGAATGGTTTTGATATATAACCATCACACTATTAATATTAACTTATTTGATCAAAGTTATTTGCATACTGTCTCTTTAAAGGACCACAGAATCCGTTGTGTTGCATTATGTCCAAACGAAGAAGTTAAGATTTTCATATACCTTTTTTTGCGGTTGTACTCGGCAATTAGACACCAATGTCAATTAAATCACAAAAGTTAAAAATATGTTTTAGAAAAATAATTTAGAAGTTGCAAACTTGTATGATTTATCGCAAGACATCTACAACGTTTCAAAACACTAGGTTTTTCACTCGTACATGTACATTTCCTTGTTATCATTACAATTAATGTACCGTTATGATATTAAATCAACGTACATGCTATGCAAAATGCATTTTACCGAATTAGTATTAGTTATCTTCTAAATATATTATGTAAAACATGATTTAACAAAAACCTAACATACAGGTATATTCTTGTTAGGTATCACAAGCAGCGGTCATGCTCAGGTAGCTCTGGACCTTGACAGCGCCACGTCATACTATACTACATTACGGGCTATAACTAACGCTGGAAATATTCTTCAAGCAACCACGAACGGTTTTGTGGTCGATACGACTCGACCAAGCTTAAATTTCACAAGGTGATCTATTGATTTGATTGTTGTTTTTTATGAAATACGTCTATATCTCTTTTTGTCATATTTGTGTTTCCGTATTTTTAGATAAACATGAGAATGACTTTATAATGAATTTTACAGAAGTGAATCATTTGTAATAAGAGAAAACTCATAAAAATATTATAACCAAAACATACCAGATAAAAACAGACTCGGTCTGTTCAAATATAGAAGGATCATTCCGTTAGAGATCATTTTAGCTCCAAATCCTATATCTTTGAACCAAACTTAGTATGTACCAAGATAAAAAGGGCTGGATCAGTAACAAAAAGGAATCAAAGTGTTAGAAAGTATTTCCGACCACCACAGTATGCTCTGTTGGATATCTGGTCCGCTTATGTTAGTCAGTTTTTACAACAAGTCTTACAAGCTCTTAGCACCGTAACAGAGGATTTAACTGAACTTCTGTTTTATTTTTTAACTGACGCTGAATAGACACAATAACTACACACAAAGAGACCGGCAATAGGTACCGCTCGCTTTACAAGGGCACACTGTCTACATTCTATGTGTGATTTTCATGTTGCATATCAACAAAAGGAGCAAATATCGGAATTCAATAAATATCACAATCATATGCTACATTAATATATAACACGTGCACATGAGATAGCAAACTCCATTTTGTTGTTTCCAGTCGTGCTTTCTATTTTTATTTTAATCAGTGTTATGTATCATGTATACAGGGTCTCAAACATCGATAAAGAACCTGATGGAGTAATTTACCAGAAAGACGAATCAGTTTTAATGGCTTACTGGAACTACTCGGATACCAATCTGCTAAACGAGGAAAACATAGACAACATATTATCTACATGGTATATGGTTGGGTCTTTCCTTTACTCAGATGATATCTTTGCCATGACATACGGAAATGCAACATCTGTTGGCGAAGGGTTTCTTCCTACAGGAGACGTGAAACCGGCTCTGTCTGGTAAATTCAATTTTGTTATATATATAAACGTATTGTTAATGATTTGTGTAAGTAATGCGATTTTGTAAGTACAACGACAAAACGGTGTTACAGTAATTTTTTTTTGTATTTAATTCCAATAAAAAGTAACGCTACGACAACATTAAATGTCATTGTAACTCTTGATAAACATGTAATATAGTCTGATTTAGGCTAAAGACTTTATGAATATGTAAAATAGCCTCATTCATGCTTAAAATGTGATTAAGATGTTACAGTAATATAACATAATCAATGCTTAAGACTTGGTTAAAATGTAATTTAGAATTATTTATCATAGAGATCCACCATTTTACAGGTATGCCAAATATAGTGTCTGTAGGGGTTGAAAATAAAGCTGGACTTCAGGGAAAACGAACTTCAGTATCGGTAGTTCAGGATAATACTGTCCCTACCGCAGGCCAAGTTCACTGTTCGAAATTTATTCAGGTAGTTTCATTTTTACAACGCTACTTTTAAACTAAAAGGTATTTTATCACTGTCGAGAATTGAATGAAGAAGACAAAACAGTTCTGTTTTTGAACTGCAATAAATGTAATAGTTATTATAGCTTCGTGCAGGTGGCATGCACTACTTCTTATTACATTTATTCGTACAGAGTCACCATCCTGTTGAGTGTAGATGGACTGGATTCGTTGATGCAGAGAGTGGAATAGAAAAATACTATATTTTCTTCGGCACAAAACCTGGGTTCGACGATATAAGGAAAGCGGAAGGATTTTCATCTGAAATAACGTCATTCTCTGCAAAAAGTATGACCACACTATTAACTGCGTATTTTTTGTCAGTCTGATTATGTGTATCAATTCTGATGATAATAATAACACTATAAAGGTATATCCCAAGAAAGTGCCACCCACAAATAGAAAATTTAAACTTCTAGAAAATTTGACAGAGATAAAAATATAACTTAATACATAGATTTTGCGTTTATGCTTTCATCAATTTAAATATATCACGAAAACTAAACTACATATTACTATTATTATTATTATTATTATTATTATTATTTATGATGTACAGACGAGTTTTTCCATGCTTGTATTTCAGCATAAATTAAAATGATATTCACCAAGTTTTGCAAAACATTTAAAGCCTCAATAACTGTATAACGACTTGCAATGTCACACTATTTTTCCGATAATTTATAAAATACTAGATTGGGAAATAATTGCTAAAAATAAAATATTTAATGATAATAGGAAACCTTATTGTTTGAAATTAAGATCGCCAGGCACCCATTCTAATGAGTTTTCAAAGTAATTTTTTGTCAATAGCTTATGTTAAAAAAGGTATTGTCTAAATCGCTATAATTATAAACATAAAGTGTCAAAAAAGTTTAATTTAAAAAGTTTTGGTAGCATATTTTAAAACGTAACTGCTCAATCAAACCGAGCTTGCAATATTTACTAATCATAATTTATGTGTCGTGTTTGGTGGCTTTCAAAGTACCATGTTCATCTATTGCGAAAGGTCAATAAAATATTCATTTAAATGTAAATAGACGTTTTTGAACTGAATTGAAACGTTGGTATTCGTCTGAAAGTGTATAGTTTACATACGTTTATGGTTTTAGATATTGATAAGAACCATACAGATGTGTTTTACGCAACGATCACTGCTGTTAATAAGATAGGGCTTGGTGTGAACGCTCAATCTGAAAGTATAACTGTGGACAACACACCGCCAACTCCTGGTATCGTCATTGAAATACCAAGTATATCTCGTGTTGATCCGAATAACGTAGACAAAACTGTGGAAATGAATAAACGGGCATGCACGACGAAAGAAGGTTTGCTTTATTTTGTTTTAGTTTTCAAGATAAGACTGAAGAGAAAAATATAAATTTAATCATGAACAATCAAAGTGAGTCGTTGTCCTTCAGAAAGGATAACAGATCTTTGTTTCAACAACAATAAATTAATTGTTGAATACCCTTATTAAAATAGAAAATTGTCTATGATTATTTCAGAATGTCTACAAATCGATGCAGTATGTACGGAAAATTTGGCAAGGATTACAATAGCCTGGGCGGAATTCAGTGACCTGGAATCAGAACTGTCCGGGTATAGTGTCTTACATAAATTTATAAATGTGTTACTCTTAGTTGTAATGTTACAGTTCATTGGTTAATATTTTGCATATTCACTAAATAAAAGCATGCTTATTCTGTATCATCAACTGTGTAATAAGTGCGTTGTTGCTATCTTGGTTTTTATTTCAAGATAAATAGGTACTGATTTTGTGATATCACGCAAAGACGTTTATAATATTGTAAGGTTCGAACTGGCATTGGGAAGTACTGCAGGAGGAACACAGATAGTGGAGTTTTTCAAGATTCGAGCTGATTTAAACCACTACACAATAACGAGTATAGACCTTATAGGATATCGTCAGGTATCCATTTCCATTTATTATAATTCAAATAAATACAAGAATTTTGATCACCTGAAGTGCAAAATTATTCTGAGGCATTGTCTTTATATACATTGTTGTTAATGATAGTGTGTTGAAATGGTATGTTTCGTTTGATTTAGCATATTTAAGTATTTGACGATTTCTTAAAAAAAACGTTTTCTCCTGTTTGTGGTATTTGATTTTTAATTTTAGTGAGTTTCGCCATTTCACTAATTTCCAGGTATTTGCCACTCTTAAAGCCTTCAACGGAGCTGGTCATTCAACAACTGTAACGTCCAATGGAGTTTTCCTCTCGTACCTCAGTCAAAATCTTCCTCCACTTGAACATGTTGGGGTTTACGATTCCCATCAACATTCCTTCGGTGATATGTGTGTATTATTGATTTTCACGTATGCCTGATGACATGTCATTATTAAACAAAACTGACGAAAATAGGTTAACTTTTAATTTTTTTTAATGATAGGACTACAACTGTAGAAGACAGAAATGACTAACTTTATGTTAAAAGTGCGTCATCAAAACAGTGATTACAAAGAGGTTGATTGACAAATCCGTACATACTGACACGAAAATCATATTTTCGGATGTCAAAATATCCAATTCTAGCAGTAACCATTGAAGAAGAGAATATAATGTGATTAAAATTCTAAAACGTTTCAGGAATGACATTATTCCTTTGAACATCTTTTTTCATATAATTCATATTGTTTCTTTTTTGCAGAGATTTCCAGTCGGACACTACTTCGATTGAAGCAAAATGGGATGTTTCTGGAGATCCCTGTCCTGCAGTAAAGTACGAATGGTCAATTGAACAGACCGATGGCGTGGTTCTGCAGACATTTGTTGATATGTACAGTAAGGCAATTTCTGATTACTGTATGTCTTCATCTACGGATGAACAAAACTATTGTTTAAAAATGAAAACACAGCTGACATGTAATTTTAGGACATGCAGTTGACTTGTACGATAATTTTGAAAACACAGTTGGCACGAATTATAATTTAAAAAAGCAGCTGACAAGAACGGTAAATAATGCAAGAGTAATATAGCTTATAAGTCATTCGCAAAGAGCACATCAGCTTGAAAATACATTTCGAAACAAAACAGTTTTTAATAAGTAAAGTGGGTTTTCTGTGGAAAATATGTTTTCCTTCTGTTATTATAAAGTTACCGCTATTGGCGTTTAATATTTTAACTAATAAAATCATTCAGATAACTTGATAAATAGTCTGCCAAAGTGTTATATATTGGAGTTTACGACTAGACACAATGAAGACCAAACAACAACTAATTTATTTTCTAAAAAGATACATCCAGTTATGATGAGTAATACTTGAAGGTCTCACATAGGTATTAATGCTGAGTTAAAGATATTACATTTTCCCCCTGCTAAAATAAATACTTCCTAGTATTTTTGCTGATAAAAGTGTTAGTAAGCAAGTCTAACTGAATATTTATCACAACAGCATTTTTCTGTAATTGGAAGCAATCAAGTGATAAAGCAATGCTAAATATCAGTGCTTTGTAGATAAAGTTTACGGAATGTCAAGTAAATGATACAAGTTAATGTTCTGCTCTCTTCTTTCCCTAATATCATTTGATAACAAAGGTATGTTTATTGTTTTATCACTACTGAAACGCTAGTAATGTTTTTCTCTTATTAAAATTTCTCATATTGCAGTCTCTCAGGTGGTTTTCTCTCACGCATGGGGTATCTCCTGTTATTATCCGGTAATGAAGGTGATTTATCCAGATTTGATGTTTCTGAACTTATCTGAGGTTCAGGTGTGGAGCTAGCCCGGGGTGCAATTTCCTTGTTTTCAGTTTGTTTCATAGCTGAGTGTTCAGAATTTTCAGATCTTTTCGGTAAAATACTTGTCGGCAAAGCTGAATCGTTGCTGATTCTTGTTTCAATGTCCTGTGAAAAGTCATCATCGGTGTTATATTTCATTCCCGATTTTAACAAATGATCTATGTGAACATATCTAAGTTTTGAACCAACTTTCACAATGTACGTTAAAGGTCCAATAACTTTATGCACCTTTCCTGGCATCCATTTCCATTTCCCCCCACGAAAATGAGATTTAACTGAAACAATGTCTCCAATTTGTAATACTCGAGTGTTTATATGACTGCCGTCGTGTTGTAACTTGACTCGCTCCTGTTTTTCTTCAACGTGTTTCTGTCTGTTTGGTTTAATTAATGTTAAACGTGTGCGTAACTGTCTCTTTAGAAACAATTCACATGGCATTTCTCCAGTTGTTGAGTGTGGAGTGGTACGGTAGCGTAGCAGGAACCTCGCCAAACGATGGTGAATTGACATATTTTTGTTGTTTTTAACATCCAACACGTGTGTTTTCAATGCCTTTTTGACAATCTGCACGCTTCGTTCAGCCTGTCCGTTACTGGCACTATGGTAAGCCGGAATGAACACATGTTTAATGCCGTTTTTGTCCATGAAGTCTTTGAATTCTGTTGATTTGAAGTTCGACGCATTGTCGCTTACAAGCTCTTCTGGCAAACCTGTTGATGCAAATAACGATCTTAATTTTTCAATTGTACTGTAGCTTGTGATTGATTTCATTGGGAAAACTTCAATCCACTTGGAATAACTGTCGGTGACAATTAGAAATGATTGTTCCTTGAAAACGCCATAGTCAATATGTATCCGTTGCCACGGTCTCGTTGCCCATTTCCAGGGATGAAGCGGAGCCACAGCTGGTACATTTCTTGTTAACTGACAAACCGAACATGACTTAACGGTTTCTTCAATATCTCGGTCAAGATTCGGCCACCACATGTAGCTTCGCGCTAAATTTTTCATTCTACACATTCCTGTGTGTTCCTCGTGTAATTCTGCCATAAGCCTTTCGCGATATTTGGCTGGGATAACTACTCTTAATCCCCAAAGAATTACGCCTTGTTCTACAGATAACTCATTTCTCCTATTGAAAAATGGTTTTAACTCACTGAAAGTCACTGTGTTAGGCCATCCGTTTTGTATGTAGTCATACACTTTGCACAGAAGAACATCCTTGCGCGTTGCTTGGGCGATATCTTTATTGTTCAATGGAATTTCGTCAAGAAATGAAACAAATTCATAGTCCTCCTCATCATCCGTAGATTCCGTATTTTCAATTGGTAATCTAGACAAACAATCGCAGTTAGCATGATCTTTTGATTTTTGGTACACAATATCGTACTGATACGCCGCTAAGATGATTGCCCAACGTTGCAGTCTTGCTGCAGCTAACGTAGGAATTCCCTTTTTCGAACCAAATATTGTGGTAAGTGACTGATGGTCAGTTTCTAAAATGAACTGTCTACCATAAAGGTATTTATGAAACTTTTTAACTCCGAAAATTATGCCTAAAGCTTCCTTCTCCAGCTGAGAATAATTTTTCTCCGAACTGGTGAGTGTCCTTGATGCAAAAGCTATCGGTCTTTCCGTTCCATCTGGCATAATATGGCTGATCACCGCTCCACATCCGTATGATGAGCTGTCACAAGCAAGCTTAAGAGGTTTATTCAAGTCATAATTAACTAACAGTCCACTTTTGATAACCAATGTCTTGCTGTCTTGAAAAGCAGTTTCGCAGTCTTGGGTCCACGCCCAGTGTGTATCTTTCTTAAGAAGTTCGTGAAGTGGATGCAACACGGTCGATAAGTTTGGCAGGAACGGACCATAATAGTTTATAAGTCCCAAATATGAACGAAGTTCACTCACGTTTGTTGGACTAGGAGCCTTTTTCACAGCTTCTATTTTGTCCTATGTAGCATGCAGACCCTCTGCATCTATCAAATGACCCATGTACACTACTTTCTCGGCCATGAAGATACATTTATCTTCACGCAACCTTATTTTGTGCTTATCCAGTCGCTGAAACACCTCCCGGAGTGTTCTCAAATGTGCCTCGTCATCAGGGGCTGTTACGAGTATATCGTCGATCCTACATACCACGTTTGGTAATCCTGACAGGATCTGATCCATCACAGACTGGAATATGGCTGGAGCGGAGCTAACTCCGTACGCCAAGCGCCGATATCTAAGTAACCCTATACTTGTATTTATAGTCAAATATTTTTCAGAATCGGGTTCGAGCTCTAATTGAGTGTAAGCTTGTGCTAAGTCAAGTTTTGTGAACTTCTTCCCGCCAGATAACGTCGCAAACAAGTCATCCGTATTTGGTAACGGGTACCTCTCTTCACTTATGAACTTGTTCACCGTAACTTTAAAATCTCCGCAGATTCGGATTGATTTGTCCGCTTTCGGAACCACGACAATCGGTGTTGCGTGATCACTTGTTTTCACTGGATACAGAATTCCTTCATCCTGTAGCCGCTGAAGCTCTTTTTCTACGTTCTCCTTGAGAGCGTAGGGTACTGGTCTGACTTTGCAAAATATTGGCTTTGCATCCTCTTTTACGCGAATCGTAGCCTTAAAGCCTTTAATTGGAACTCCCGGAGTACCAATTTTCCGGAATAGATGTCGTGATTCCTCTTTTAATTTGATTAATTTAGTCAAACAGTCAGTTCTGCTGATTCCAGATACTGCAAATATTGAATCCCAGTTCAACTTGAAAACTTCTAACCAGTCTCTTCCCAACAAACATGGCTTTTTACCTTTCACAACGATAATCCGTAGCGCGTTCTGGACCTGTTTTTCATACTGAACTGGTACGGTACTTTCACCTAGCACTGGGATCGCATCACCCGAATATGCTTAAAGTTGCACTTTAGTTGCTTTCAACGGAAATTTGTCTTTGAGTTTACTTTTGTACGTCTCTTCATTTATGATGGTCACAGAACTTCCAGTATCTAAATCAAATTTAACCTGTGCATCGCCTATTGTCATGCATACAACGTAATGCTGTTTACCTTTGTCCGAGGTGCATTTATTAGAGTAAATTGTGAACACTTCACTCTTCGAATTTTCACTACTTTCGACATCTACGTGTTTAACATTTTGTTTTCCTTTGTGCTGTTTGCATTTGCTCCTGCAAACTCTCGCCAGATGACCAGTTTTATCACAGTTAAAGCATTTACTCTTACGATGCTCACAACTGTTTGCTTGGTGTTCCCCGCCACACCGGTAACACGCTTTGCCAGTCCCACTGGTTTTCTTTCCCGAGTCGTTGTTTTTCGATTTGGAACCCCGTTCCGGTTTCGAATGCCCCGCACTCGATGCTTTGTTCTTTGCGTAGAACACATTCTCTCCCTGAGAAAATGCTTGTGCGTCCTTTGCCGCCGTCTCCATTGCTAGAGCAATTTTAGTTGCTCCGTCAAAATCTAGCCCGTCTTCAGACAAAAGCTTTTTCTGTGTTGCCTCTGACCGCAATCCGCAGACCAAACGATCTCTCAAAGCTTCTGGCAAGAAAGCTCCAAAGTCACAGTTTTTTGCAAGCCTCTTTAACTCCATAACATAGTTATTCACTGTTTCCCCCTCTTTTTGATTTCGTTTGTTGAACTTAAAACGTTCACTTATCACAAGAGGTTTTGGCATGTAATAGTCCTGCAGTGTTTGCACAAGTGTAGCGTAGTCCTTGTCTTTCGGCAAATCTGGCTGCAACAAATTCTTCAGCACACCATAAGCATTTGGTCCAACTGCAGATAGAAACACAGCTACTTGCTTCTCGTCTTTTATTTCATTTGCAGCAAAATATTGTTCCATTCGCTCTACATAATTCTCAAAAGTCTCTGTCCCTTCAACAAATTCCGTTAATTTGCCAACTTTTGCCATTTTAACTGTCCACAAACCTCGTCGCCAAATTGTTATATATTGGAGTTTACGACTAGACACAATGAAGACCAAACAACAACTAATTTATTTTCTAAAAAGATACATCCAGTTATGATGAGTAATACTTGAAGGTCTCACATAGGTATTAATGCTGAGTTAAAGATATTACACAAAGTAAGTATAGCTACATATTCTTATACTTTAAAAGAGAATCCCTAACACTTGGTGTTTTTGTTCGCTTTGTGTAGATCAGTGATGTTCATTTCAAAAATATGATTTTGATTTAACAAAACACACAATATAACGATTCTATAATATTGAAAAAGAGTATTCCCACCTTAAAATTGCTCTACTGTGGTGACTATTCTGAAATTTATCATTTTTAACACATGCTGTTTTCTCTCTACTTTTTGCTGTGTGGGGAGGCTGTGACCATTCCTGATGTGCATACTTCGCTTTCATACATGCGCTTACATATTCCTATTTTTGACAAAGAATAGAAAGGTCTTTTAATTTTAATTTATCGTGATTTTATGTTTCAGTTTTGTAATCATTTATTTTTATGTGGTTTTATTTATTAATTAACTAGTTGTGATGTTTTACTAGCATCCACGCATGGAATTAGTGATCAGCTTGATCTGAAAGAAGGAAGGCGGTACTATAACCTAGTTCGTGTAACAAACATGATGGGCTACGTCTACACTCTAAGATCCAACGGTTTCACAATTAATTCGAACACGATGCTTCCCGGTATGGTATATGACGGCGATGTAACCGGACATGATCTGAAAGTTTTGTCTTCAAGGACATTGGTGTCTGCAAACTGGGAAGGGTTTGGTGAGATAAGACAGCCCCTCAGTGTTGCAGATGTTGTCACTGGTAATTAACAAATTGCATTATTCGAAAGGCATGCATTATATAAGGTACATTATTCAAATGTATTCAAAAATAATACCATCTCTTACGTGTTACCAGTGTTATTAAAACCCGTCGTATATTCATTAACCGATTACAAAATTTGTTTTCTTTATAATACGTCAAGTATCAATAAACGAACAATAACGAAGTTATATAATGCAAATGTTTTATTCAACTATTCGTATATTTTAGGCAACAATGGAATCGAACAAGACACCGATCAAGATCCCAATCAACAAGTTGCTTACTACGAGGTTGCTCTAGGCACAGATAGACGATTTGAAAAATCAAGGGATAACATAGTTCCGTTTACTAATGTTGGTTTGAACATATCAGTGACTTTCAAAGACTTAGATCTTGTTCCGGGATATGCAGTTTACTATTTCACAGTCAAAGCGTACAGCGCTTCTTACTCTTATGCAATTTCTACATCAAACGGCTTCTATGTTAGTTTTGATGGTGGTGTTACAGGTAAATACAATCTGCATGCAATTATAATGAATATCGAGGTACTTAAAGTGGCAAAGTTATTACATCTTTATGATGATAACTATTACAATATATAAAATGTTTTGTACGTTTGTGACAACTAGGTTACTATTTTGAACTGCTTACCTACTTAAACGCAAAATTACTATCTATTTTAATAGTTCTTATACACTGTTTTTAATAGTTTTTGTTTCAATTATTCTAACTTGCGCTTAGCTCTCGTTGTTTCAAAGTCATGTTTTTATCTTTTTGGCTTTCCGGTGAGTTTTGAAGTCCAAATTGGCAATTTCATCTATTTAAATGAAAGCTCATAGTTAGCAAAGACAAACCTGCAACTTTACGCAGAAAAAATGAGTTTCTATACTCAGCTGACAATGTTTTTATTCTAGCTGGAAAAATCAACATGCCTGATTACATTAATTCCAATACTAATCTCGAGGTACAGTGGGAAGGCTTCTCCTCCAAAGTTGGAATGATGCTATTCTATGTTGCGTTATCGGACAACTACACACTATCTACTTCAGATTGTAGGCGATATGTAAGTGAAATCCTTTCTTCTTGAATTTTGAATCCCTCATTAAAACATATAGGCAGAGCTTTGTGTTTCTTAATATATTGTTTAACTATTTCTATGAGTGTCTGCGTTTCCATATACATGACATTTTATCGATTAAAGGTGGATGGCGGAAGGGCTACTGAAGAAGAAAAAGTCTCGACTTTCACTACGATAGGTGTAACATCTGTTGGTGTCAGCACGTACAAAGTTCTTCAAAGCCTTTACCTGTTACAGAATGGTTCCTATTATATATTTGTTATGGGTAAGCTTTATATGGTTTCGTTCAATTCTGCAAGAATATGTAGCGAATATGTTAAGTTATTACTGTATGTGCCATTCGTTTATCGCCCGTATATTTTATTAGATAAAACCACATTCTCAAAATCAATATCGAATCTGCTTTATTTTAAAATGCACATATACACATAGTAATTGAATTTCTTTCAGGAGTGGACAAGGCTGGAGAATGTAACATGACCTATCACAAGTTTACAGTGGATATCACACAGCCAATGTCTGGCAGAATAACGGGCGGGCCTTATTTTGATATGGTTCGTTTAATTTCATCAATAATTTTAGCACCAGTTATTTAGAAATAGCAATAAGCTTTTTTATCTTTTAATCCATATCTAAGAATTGATTGTGAGGATTTAACATACTAATAAATACTCAATAAAGTTGAACGAATAATATTTCAGAAGTCAAAATATTTTATTAAAATCACCTAAAACCATGTTTATTGCAAAACAACTGAATGCATAAAGAGGTATACCATTTATAAATGTGACGTTATTGTGTCGTAAATAAAAATTATGTCCTTGAACGTTTGAATGTTTTAAACCAGATAAGTTTTTACACATCCGTAAATTGCTTAACGGACGGCACAAGTATGTTAAATTATTGTTTCTTGGAATTTGAAGGTTGGCGATAAGTTCCATCCTTGTCTAATACCATGGTGCGAAACACATAACAGTAACTAAGCATTCACTTATTAAATATAAGACATGGAGTAACACATTGAGTGTTTTGGAATATCAATTTGGTAATTGTTATCTATAGATTTATTATTTCTAACACTTACTACTTTTCGAATTCTGTGTCTACTGTAAAAATTACATTCAAGTTATGCTTTTTAAACGAAACATACATGGTAATTTAAAAGATGTTTAAACAAATGTATTTTTATCGTTTAGAATCTTGTTTACACAAGGATGAACACAACAATATCCGTAAAATGGGACGGTTTCAAAGACAAAGAATCTGGCATTCATACATTTAATCTAACATTATGGCAGAAGGGGCAGTGTTCCGCTTTGACGTCGCAAGGCCTTATTTTCATAAAAAATGTGCAAGTCTTCAGCAACTATTCAGAATACACATTCACAAATTTGACAATACAAGTAAGAAAACACGCCATAAACAGAGTAATATAGAATATTTTAAGTTACATTTACTGTACTTAATTAAGTGTTTTCCTTAAGTAAACGTTAAGTTTGTATAGTGTTTGAATCCTGAGGGAAATATTGTTTTTGAGAGTAACATTCATGTATTTAAAACGTTCTGGTTAAGTAGAATAATGCGTGTAATAATTGACTTGGTTATAGACGAAAATTAAACTTTAACAGTTCATATATGGCCTAATTAATGACTACGATCTCGTTCCATGTTTTAGAAATCTATTGCATATGTGATTTCGATACAAGCTATCAACCGAGCAGGCCTTAGTATTTCTAGTACAACGTCTCCGATAGTGTACGACGACTCTGTGCCTTCTGCCGGACATGTATCCGAAGGATCAGTATTCGCTGGTGATGTAGTCTGGTGGGGCAATACTGACTACGTGAACGGTTAATCATACCTTTATTTAATATGTTTAATATATTTTAAATAATATCTTATGTTTACACAGTTTGATATTATGTTTAGATAAAAATTCGCAGATAGACATCTTAATCAAAGAAAAAATAATTGTACATTGAGCAAAATCCAAAGGTTCACATGTTTATGCAACTATTATTTTTAAAGATAAAATGAGATACCATACAAAAAAAATTGATCAAATTATCTTGATTCTGTATTGATTTATAGCAAAAGTCCAGAATTTCTTACTCAAATTATCGAAAAAGAAACACAAAAACACTCAATTTGGAGTGTTTTACTATGGTATCTAAACAAACATTATTTGTAACGATAGAACACTATAAAATCTGAAACCTATCAAATTATATTTGTTTATTGCCTTATATCAAAATTCCAAAAACAAAACGGGAGTATAACCAATTTTTGGGGTTGTAATATGGTATTTATACAACCATTATTTTTATGGTAGACCAATGTAAAATGATATACAATACAAAAATGAAATTGTCTTGATCATGTATTGATTTATAGCGAAATTCCCGAAATTCCTACCTAAATTATTGAAAAAACATGCAATTGCCCAATTTTGGGGGTTTTACTTTGGTATCTATACAATCATATTTTTTTATTAAAATAAGGGATGTCACACAAAATGCTTAAACTATATTTATTGTATATTGTTTTACAGCGAAATTCCAGGGATTCCTACTTAAATTATAAAAAAGACAAAAAAACAACAACAATCACATTTCCACCACAGGAATCAATGGGAACTTTTTATTTCCTATAAAGATGATATATTTCTTATGAGATTCTGTATGAATCTTTTGTGTCCAAATATTTTCCCGGCCCAACCACAGATTGGCCAGGCTATATAAAGTATTGTAATAAATGTAGACAAAAAGGCATAAGGAACTGTGTTGGGACCTTAACAATTACGTGTAATCATTTTTATTCAATGGATACATGGTCAGTCACAACGATTTGATACCAGGTAAAACGTCAACATATTGGCAAGTCCAAAATAAGTGTATTTCAACAATATATAATATAAGCAGAACATGAGATTTTGATACGTCGTTTAATGATATGCTTTAAAGTGACAACAGAAATCTGCAAATCTATGGTTTTAAAAGGCTAATATAAGGTAGTGTTCGTTTCATATCAGGAACTCTGTTACATTACCCACTGGAAGTTTCGAACCCATGTCCATCAAGGAACGTATCACTCCTGGATAAATCGTGGACAGTTCTGCAGAGGAGAAACCTAAATGATCCAGAGGGTCTTGCTTGGAGACTGGAACATAGGGAAGCCAATGTTCATAGAGATACGTACCAAGATGCGATAACTATTAAAATTGCTAGAGATTCGAAGGCAGAAAGAATGTACTCAGCCGCGTATATGAGAGACGCGGATTTAAAGGACGGGGGCATTTATCAAGTAAATAATTAAGCGCTATTGATCAACTAATTGCCGGTACTCTGTTACCTGTCCAGTTTTCAGGCACCGCTAGAAAGAGATGCAAATTTCTGGATCAGGCTTTGACTCATCCTGACTACTTTTATTTATTAAATTAAACCGTTTCATTAGTACAAGCAGATTGCAGATAATGATATATAAATGGATAGTTTACTTTGTTTTATTGTGTATGCATTTACAAAAAAGTATGTATCCCTTGATTCTGGTTTTTTGTTCACAGCCCCAAATACATGTATAATTTTTTTCATATTCAGACATTGTATCAAGTTTACCATGTTTTAAAATTGAGCGTTTTTGAGAATAAATATACGTAGCATAACCCTGTAACCCTGATATTAGTATAATACTAATAATACATATTCCGACATGTCAATGTAATACGATGTATCTTAAAAGAAACTGAAATCATTTTAAAAACAGTAAAATGATAAATCGGGAATATCCAGATCTCGAAAACCCAGCCTCCCACCACAGCTAAACAGCAGAATGTAACACGTAGCATGGTTTTACACTTGGATCAGTAAAAAAAGAACAACACAAACAGTTAATGAAAATATGAACCCGAGAGAAAATCGCTTTGAAACGGTCAGCAGCAAAATATTTTGCCTCTGGTGATTAGAATAGATTTTAGGGTTCACCGGTTCTCATATGAACCAACACGTAAAGGTGTTTCATTCTTCTAGAATAGATGAAAAGAGTACTTTAAAAGCCACCGAACACAACAAATATAAAAAAATAGTCCATGATCGTTTTGTTTAGCCGGTACATTGCCAGTGAATCTTTTGCATGTTACTGCCCACGCCGCATAGCCCGCATAGCCCCGTGTTGAGCTCAACTCAATATTTTCACCAGTAAACACTACAATTTTGAACCATCCCAAACAATGGTATGCCTATGGCGGTGAACATGAAACCTTCTTTGTAATACTTTTTAATAAACACTTTTCCATGATCGTCGGCGTGTGGTCGTTGGATAAAATAAAAGAAAAGGGAACTTTAAAAGGCACCGAACACGACTAATATGAACATATTGCAGGCTCGGTTTGATTGAGCCTGTTTATGGGCGGGTAATGGAAATGCCGCCTAGCCCCGAGTTGAGCGCAACTCAATATATACAAAATAAACAGTACAATTCAGATCCATCAAAACGATAGTGTGCATATATACTGGGTTTGCCCTGAATAAGAAAACAATTGGCGGAACCGATTAGAATAGAATTTTTAAAGGGATCTGAGAATCTAAATACTGCATATCACAGAAAACGCCAAGAGCAAAAATTAAAAACCAGGAAGTATATCATAAGGTCGATTGATCAATATCCAGATCTATATTAGCTAGGACATTGAAAACACCCATTTTATAAATGGCCGCAGTATTGAAACAGTAGTAATTTTAGATGTACAATAAACATAAGTATCGGTCTTTAAATGATGTAACTGATAACAGCACAGATAAAAATGAATATAAATAAATTACAACAGAAATATTCCCTGACAGTGTGTATTTCTTGTTATTCTTTTATCAATTCGTAATGAATAAAACCTATTAACATAGATATCAATAAAGACAGCTAATGGTAATGGGAAAGCAGTAACCGGAGTAACATTCTGGGATGGCGGACAAAATGATCTCCATTTGTACAATCATCAGCCAATTAACTGGGCTGAAGGGTCATGCAGCTGCTGCTTGGAAAATAATGTGGTATGTCTGATGTTTATACTTAGATATGCGCTGGGAAAAATGATTCATTAAATGATTTTTGAACAAATTATAACTGAAACCTTTGTTTAAAACAATATATTTTGTAAGTTTAAGTAGAATTTAATGTTACACCTTTGAACATTTCACCTAATTTTGATTTTTCTTTATCATCTAGCAACCTGAAAAAGTTTAGTTATACTGGAAACACACAGTTTTACAATCATTTATATAAATTCAAAGGGATTATTAACCTCATTAGTTAAACATGCAGCGCGATTTTTAAGTAATTGTAAAATATTACAAAATTGCAGACGGAACGCTTTATGTCAAGATTAAAATTAATTTTTACTGTTCAATTTTAGACCGGTTGTGCTTGCAACTGCACCGAATACTTGGAGAAAATTAATCAGACACTTGACAGTGTGAATCTGAATGATACCTCTATCAACTTAAATAGAACATATAATAATGATCATCCAACTGCTCAACAAAGTTGCGGGTTGCAGATTTATACAGGTTCGTGAACGAATTCTATTTTGATAACGTATTAAGATGAAAATTCATATTCTATTAGTGAGAACAATTCATACTGATTGCTCTTTCTAGATAGCAAATGGTAACGAGCATGAAAGAGTAAATCACATTCAGAAAGAAAACCTTCCTACACAGTCATCTTAGAAGACGAAGCTGGAAAGGGAGTAAAAATCTTTATGTTTACGTCACTTACAAAAAATCCGTCAAGAATATTATAACAAAAAGGATTAACGGGTCAGTGACATTTAGGGGTCTAAACTAGACTGCACAAACTTTCACTCTCGAAAACAGACCCGACTTGGTAAATAAACATCTTTTGACATGTTTGATATTGAGCCGGAGGTCAGTATTACATTCTGAACAAGAGAAGTTTAAAAGGTATAAAGTAGACAGACTTAATAAGCTGTTTAAACACGCAAACTTCGGATTTTTCTCCGATTCCTTGTAATATTCATTATTAACGTTAAAATTATCATTAGCTAACATCACTACACTGATGTAATTAAACCATGATTTGTTTGCCTGGTTTCGTTGAAATTTCACGTTTTTGACAAACTACAATGTAGTTGTTTTTAGGTAGTTATCTTTTTTATTTCAGTCGAATCTCCATACATTGTAACCTGGTGCAGATTTTTTAACAACAGCGGGGAGTTGATGTCGGTTAAGTCAGAGATTGACTTTGATCCATCGGAAGACTTTCATAGATACCAAATCGTGTTTTTAAGCGTTAAGGAGGACTTGTCGGTAGGCCGATAAATTAGTATCATCTGATATTCGAATAATCACACAATAATATCAACAGCACCGTTTCGGACTGTTAAAATATTTACTGTTGCTTGTGTGGAAAGTTGCTATCATATCAGAGGTGTGCTGCGTGTCTATAACATTTTCCTACCGCCCACTAACGAGATTAATCAAACTGAACCTGAAACTGTTTTATATGATAAGATACATTTCTTCAAAACGTCCCATGTTCAATAATGTTCAACAAAAGCTAAAATGGTAAATGGTAAGGTCTGCATTTATTAACCGGATCATGGAGAGAGTTATTTCACATTTACAAGTTGAATGGAAACGTAAATAGAAGCAAAATATTGTTAGTTATTCTTAGGTTTTTATTTCTACGTTATATACATAATACCATCAGAATCGCAAGTTGTTTTCTCGCTTGGCCTATGGAAGCATGGAAACAGAAATTTACTTCAGTCGTCTTTCTAATTGTTCCGCTTCTGATCCGGAACACCAATTGTGTTGCTGACGATAACTTTGACGAAATATATATGAAGAATTCATATTTGTCTGTTTTACAGGTAACTTCATGCATTCAGGTGATTGTTGATGGCAAACAAGTTTCAGACATGTGCGGAATACCATTACTTAGTCTATCAACAAAACTTGTGCTGCACGTTTGGCATAAAGATAACATTGTCCCCGCTCTTGATGTGTTTAACTTGTGGTCAGCGAAGGCTACCTTTAAGCAACTGATTATGCCCCCTGATGTGAAAGAACTTTGTAGATATGGTCAACCGTTTGAAGGAGGCAACAATGCAATTGTAGGGTACGAAGCAGCAATAGGAACATCTCCATATAGTGACGATGTTGTCCAGTTTCAGAGGGTCAGTCTCTTTGTAAATACACTTGCTATCAAAAGTTTTAAATAGATGCTTGTTGCACATCTTCAACATTATTTTACGACAAACGTACATGGAAATGTACATAATATAAGGTCCCGTTGTGATTTTATGTAAAATACAAGTCTAATAAAGATTCATTGAGATTCTAAAGACTTGAACAAATGTGTTCATGTAGAAAGCTACTCTGGTGTTTGCTGTCAAAACTAATGAAATCAATAACAGAAGGGCATTTAATGTAATGATACTTTTTCAAATAGGTGAGACAGCCATGTGTACCGTGCAGTGATGCCTGTTCAAGATTTGACTGTCAGCCATCTTGCCCATCGTCTGGCTACACAGTTATCAAATTTTCTCTACACGGTATCAATCTGAACTCTTCATACGATGGAACATTCTATATAACAGGTTGGTTTTTTAGTGAATCGTCAAGACATTCATTTGTAAAAGCATCATATATTTGCTTTCCTTGGTTGCATTAGAAGTATTCAGTATCGTGGTTTTTTCGTGTTTTTGTTAACTTCTGTCCCATATGACATGTAAGTGTCAGTACATTTAAAACTCCATAAATAATAAAATACATAAAAATACATACTATTAGACACAATCGACCACGTTATTTGATTCACGTAAAAGAGAAGAATAACCTAAACAAGTTGCCAACGAGCTACGCCCGATTAAAAGACGTCCATCCACTTAACATACGAAAAATTGGTGTTACTTGGGTGAAAATTATTGTTAATATTCAGACAAATACACTCGTAAAAAGTTCTAAGTGCACACATTTCTTTTTCGAATATCTCAAAGTAAACTTATTCTAATTGAATGAAAGTTTGATATAATGTTAATTATGGTCAAACAATAATATTGTTTTGAAAACCGTGCATATATTTTATGTATTACGTCATCCACGTCGGCATACGCTATTTATGCGTAATCCCCGTGAGGCAATAGAAATTATTTTTTTTTAATCGTTTTTGTTTTTCACATGTTCACCGACTCCAGACAAACACGAAAAACACACCAACAAATTGTAACCATTGAACGGTTGACGTCAGCAGACAACGACATTTCCGTCAAAATTCGTTTCACCCGCACAACTTCAAATTTGTTGTAAAAAATCTTGACGGTTGTCGTAAATGCAAAAGAAATACCACATTTCTGCATATTTTATTAACTTAAGAATAAAATCAAACGATATTATGTTCTAGATTGATTACGCTGCTTACGTTGAACGCTGACGTTACCCAATAGCGTCATTAAATATTTACGTAAAACAACGTAAACTCGAAAATATTAGTGTAAAATATGTTGGATAAGTGTCCAATAAATAAAAATTTGAAACTAAAATTTATAGAAATTCAATAAACTTTAACATCGAATTATTCGAAAATGACGTTTATTTGGTCAAAAAGCGTGTCCGAAAACTGGTCAATTTTATCAAAATGAATACATTTTGTTCGTTCGGAAAGGCTGTTACACATCTATCATAGAAAATTGCATCATCCCAAACTGCTAGACAATTCAAAAGCTTTTTGCACAAAGAATTGTGAAAAAAATGGAAATTTCTCCTTGAAATCCTGTAAAAACGTTATGGATAAAATAGAGAAGGGTGCGTTGGCTCATCGTGCCCAGCAGACCATTACAAAGCTACATGAAGCTATTTCAGTGCAATTGAATGGCAAACTACAGTATTTTCTTTAAATGTACATGAACTTTAAATAATACAGAGATGAGAAAACGATCACAAATGATAGCCGATGCAATGTTAATTAACTTGAGAATTGCTGTCTGAGTACAAGTGCGCTAAAATGTTATTATTTTTTAATCTGGTTAAGAAGACTTAAATTTTTGGTGTGCTTTAATAGAATATTGATTCTTCTTCATTGTAATTAACACTATTTTGAAAGATTCAATCAAATAATTTGAAAAATCAACATTTATCAAGTGTGCACTTAGAACTTTTGACTAGTGTATATAGGAAAGGTAAGTAGACGAAGAAAAGATACTAAATAATTTTACCTGTATTAAACATGTACTGTTTGGTGTACCTACGATTTAATATACCAACAGTTAAAGCGTTACTTGGGTCAGGAGCCGAGGCTGTATCCTCATCAAATGGGTTTTACATTGATACAACACCGCCTGTCTTTGATGAATCTGTCATGATGTATATCGACGTGCGCCAAGGAGAATTTACGCCATCAGATTTCCAGGGTTCAAATAATACAATTAAGGCTCTATGGCTTTGCAATGATGATCGCAGCGAAATACAGGTACTCCATAAAATCATTTCACAAAAGTGCGTGACATGAAAACTTGTGTGACACAAAACCTTTAACTTGTCATAATCAATAAATAACGATTTAGTGCAAGCTGTCGGTACTGGTGTTGAAACGAGAAAAAATAACTTTTTCCGTTTTTTATTTTAAGTTTTCTTTGATATATAATAACCATAAAATGGTATCTTAAATCAAGTATCTTATTATAGTTATTTATTTGAAGCTATTCCAAATCCTTGCGGATATATTATGCGGACTGACTTGTCTTTGGTACTTTTGAATTTTTGTCGTTATTTACTAGTTAAAACTTGGCCATGCATGTATTAACATATAAAATCTAACACCATATGTTACGTCAATTAAGAACTACGAATGGGCTATTGGGACATTTGTTGGTGGTCAAGACATACAAGAATTCGTATCTACTGGAGAGTTTTCTACTGGAGAAAATACAAAGCTAGACGGTTTTTTGAAACACAACGCAACGTACTATTTAAGCATTAAGTGCACCAATGAGGCAGGGTTAACAACGCTGTGGACGGATAAAAATGGTATGATTGTCTTCATTGTTATAGAAAAAACATGAGGTTGTTTATTTGCTACGTGGTATAATGAATAAGTTGCTTGCAATTTCGAGTTTTAATTTTTTTTTCATTTAGACAGCGATTTTTCTTCAATGAGAAACTTTACATGTCCTACTATTCAATGTATCTATAGGTACTTGTTAAACCCGAAAATCATAGACAAAAATCATATACAAAACACAAGGCTTGAAATTGAATGTTGCTATCACTTTAATTAAGCCGACGCGCTTCGTTATTGTATTGCAAACAATATCAAATCGACATTTATATTATCTAATGCAGTTAAGGCAAAACTTGCTTTTATTCTTAAGGTGTTACTGTATTGCTCGAAGCCCCAGATGCAGATTCAGTATCGGCAGAAGCTGTCGGTGCTAAGCATTTTGATCATAACGTATACCCACCGTCGGCCGTGGAGTCTTCAGACAGTACGTCATGTGGAGAATCATGGACTCTAAGTACCGAGCCGAACGTTAGAAGATATGGTAACTTAATAATACGTACTGCACTTCCAAATTTTAATATCACATTATTCTCATCAAAAACCTTTTTAAATATATATTTTGAGTCAGAAATGTCGTTTTGTTTTCATTTGAAAGCAGCCATTCATTCGCTATTAACATTGTTTGAAAATTGCTTTTTTACAGACTTCTGTGTCGGCAGTAACGAAGACACCATTGATGATATTATCCCATGCGTATGGGTTGGATACAACACGTCTGGAGTAGTAGAAATTAAAAATGGATCTCTTTGGATTGGTGGTGTTGCATTCCGGAAAATATCAGAGCTAAGAGTCCTAAGTAAAGGAATATATGATTTTGAAACCGAGGACACCAACGACAATACGTTCAAGATGGAAACTGGGAGAACACTGTTTCTGTTTATGAGATTATGCAACAAAGCTGAGATTTGTATCGTTAAGTTTGTAAACACTTTGTTGATTACAAGTGACAAGGCAGATCTGGTGACATCCGAAAACGGAGAGGCTGTATCAGCAGCAGTTGGTACGAAACAAAGAAAAAGAAGAAGTCCATTAGACATAGTCGTTGAATCTCCTAAAAGTAAGTATTCAGCTTGCTTATTTCAGTCGGAATTTGCAATAGTTTTATGCTAATTAGGTTGGTAATGCATTACATGGTTTCTGCTCTTGTGAAACTTATTGTCTTTTTATATTGCAGATCTTGAGAAAGGACAAAGCATTTTGATTAATGAGTTAAGTGAAGCTGATATGGATGTATCGTATGCCTCTGCTGCATCTTCGGTATTCAGTCCTTTCATCGTTAATCCAGCAACATCTGTTCATCAAACCGAACGGTTGCTTTATAGAAGGTAATAACAAATACATTTAAATCTAATTTCTTGTAGTTATAACAATTAGCTGAACATTTATTTCGGCGATTTTACAATATGCTCGACGTGTATTTTCGGAAATATTTCATGTTTATCATATATATTGTGTGTGTTTTTAAAACAATTCAGACATTTTGTATACATTAAACAGAAAATATATGAAGTATCGTTTTTGTAAGCAGGATAATATAATTTTAAAAGACAATCGTATCTTTCGAAATAGTTCACATACTGAGATTATGGACCGGCCTTGAAAATTGTATACATGTAAGTTTTCAATTATAGTAAAACCTGCGTTGATACGTACAAAAAATGCACTGAAACGGGTAGTATATTTTATTCAAACGCTGTGTTACTGTTAAATATGCTTAGAATCAAATCACACAATAGTGTAAGCCATTAAAAATTGATTCCTGACCCTTAAATACTGATGAAACAAAAAAGAAAAATCAATTTTATGGATACAGTTGAAAGACTGGTTTGTATAAAATAAGGAATCTACGAAGTCTTTATAAACTTATATATTTTTCTGTTCTATTACAGAGTTCAGGGGTTCAAAAGGTCTTTCACAATAAGTTCTATCGGACAGGTGTCACTACCTGGACCTTTAATGATATCTTTTCCACAGTCTAATTTCAACGCATCTGGTGATGATAATATGACTATGCTTTTACATTGGAATTCAGGTTTGATTTTGCTAATATTTTTTTCAAGTCAAGTAAAAGTCGAATATTTTCTGTTCGTTTCTTTTTTCTGAATTATTTTATCAAAATACAACGCATAAAGTCTGGCTTATGAAAACAACTAACAACATTAGTAATACTACGTATTTTTTCAAAATTTATGTCAAAATTCTATCATTCACTTTCATCAAGAAGTTTGTTTTTGTAAACAGTACTAATATAAAGCTGTTTCGATGCAGGAGTCCCTTTAATTGGTTTGGTAAACACTCCTAAAGCCTGTCTCACACAGAACACGGTTGGGCACACGGTTCCAATACGGTATACTCGGTTATACACGGGTTGACTGGTACGAGTATTGAGATCCAACCGTGCATGGGGATGAGTTAGTACGATTTAGACTCGAATGTAGCTCGAGTATGTGCGGACAAAGCACGGATATACTCGGTCAAGCAAGGTTTGTCACGGTTTGAACACGATTTGCGAACGATTTTCATACGATTGTTGTACGGTTCCAAGTACGGTCTAGTACGGTCTGTTACGGCCTAGTACGATTAAACACGACTTTTACTCGATTAACTGGACATTTACAGGGTTTACATACGGTCCCACCGACTTTTGTTCGAGTTATGCACATTCGACACGTTGTAATGGCCTGCTTCAACAGAGAAGTTATATAAATGACAGATAACAGAATAAGGGAATTAGAAATCATGATAAGACTGATAGATATTGAGATTATTTTGGCCAGAATCTGAATCTCTGGGTATCTCGTCAGGTAGTACCAGCTCATCAGGGTCGACAGGGTCAACAGGTTTAAATGGTCGGAGGGCTTTTGGGGCCCTTTTTGTATTCTCGCTGGGAGAATCTTCCATGGTGGGGATGTTTTTGGGGACCTTCTTCTTCTTTGGAGGCATAATGTAGCAAGTACTCTGTTGTTTCAAGGTGGCAGCAGGAAGTTGTGTTTTCTGTTGTGTTTGAGTGCTGTATGATCATACACGAGCTTTGTACAGACGTAGAGACCGTGTCTGGTCGTACTTGACCATGTATAATTCGTACTTGAACCGTATGGGTGGTAGGGGGATCGTATGAAACCGTATTGGTCGTATGGCGATCGTATTAAACCGTGTGTACACTCGTGGGAATCGTACGGTGATCGTGTGACATTCGAGTATTAATCCGGTGTTAGATGTAGGACTTAGGAACGGTTTCACACGATTCCATACGATTTATATACGATATTGACACGGTTGAGCTCACTCGTGGAGTGGTCTTCATGTGCGGTTGTATATACGGTCTCGTACGGTCTCACACGGTCTCTCACGGTCTTGCACGATCGCTAATACGATCATACACGGACATGGCACCCGTGCCAGTTTTTTAAAAGTTTTAAAAATCGTACACGACTTTCACGGATACACTCGAATGGCCCGAGTGTAACTCGGATAAGGCCACGGTTGGTTCGGTTGTATGTACGGTTTACACGGGTGGCCAACCGTATAAGCCGTGTGTTCTGTGTGAGACAGGCTTAATGGTTTTCCAATTTTATTCCGCTGTAGATCCAACAAATAACAATTATAGATTTAGAAGCATAATTCACAAAATAAATAAATGTTAACAAGTGCACAGTGGTTTATTCTACTGTAAATTTAGAAAGTATATTCCGTTCTATCCTAAAATGCTTTTCATTGCCTTTTATAAGGCCAGTAATTAATCTGACACATATGCTTGAAACCATATTAAGTAATTAATTTTTAAGTTAACAATACGAGTGTCAAAATACATAGGAAGTCACAGAAGGCATATCCTTTAAAGTTGTGATAAGATACAATTGATTAAGATCAAGATGTCACAAGCAATGACACTTGATCAGTTAAATTTACTTATAGAAATAGAAATTGTTGCATCATAATAGTACCTATCACGACATATAATGTTATGTTTTCTAGATGTTGGAGAATGGCAAATTTCGAGTCAAACATGCAAGATAAGTAACTCTACGATAGAAGATAAATACCAGGAAGAAATAACAGTTGTCAAGGTAATGTCGAAACGTAGCATCGTTAACGGTGACGTAAATTATAAAGTCCACGGAGAACTAGCTATGTAATTTCCAAGGTGGTAATCATCCCTCTTTTCTGATATTGCAAACTATATTAAGTATTTTTTATTTTGTTTTGTTGTTTTACGTGCGTGCCTCTTTTATTTATTTAAGTATTCATAAAATTAAGTGGCACTTTAAGAACACACAACTTTCTAAGCAACAAGAACAACAAATACCAGGAAATCTTTCTTATACTAAAGCTTGTCACTGAAATGGTATAGATAATATGTTGACACTATTCAGATATGTAATACAAGACGTTCCAGTAACAGTAAACCAAGCGAAAACGAAACGTACTTCTACGCCGAAACACAGTTTGCACTGGCCATAGTGAGTGCAGCAATCGTGAATTCTCCCCCTGATCTTATGAAACCAACATATATATCTCTAGAAGAAGACTCGGGTGAGTAGTGGAATTACATCTGCAATAGTTTATTCACAGTTTCAATATCATTGCCAATGACTGTTTTCAAAGAAGTTAAATATGCCTATCAGACATAGCCACTTTTAGAAAACAGATTCTTCACACACTGACATAAAGTAGAGAGTAAATGAGAAATAAAGTCAAAAGAAATAACAAATATCTGAATTCAAAAGGGATAAATAGCCAAATATTTAGCCACAAGGGGTTGAAACCAAGTAAGAAGTGCACAAACCTCACAACTGCCCCAACAAGGTCTCCAGTGAACAAATAAAAACAAGTGATCTTGGTGAGTTAACTCCGTTCCACCTAACAACTCAAAAGTGTGGCAGGCAAATGCATTTACACATACAAAACAAAAATATGGTTCTTATGACATTGTAATTATCATACAATATGTTTAAAAGTTTATATTGCAGTTTTGCTGGCTAGTGGAATCGTTTTATTGTGATAATAGGTGTGCGTTATATCGTGTTTGCTTCTGTTACGGCAATGCAAATGCGATTGTGTTTTCTATTCCTAAATCCTATGTTTGGTTGTCTCCCAGCGCTTTTTCTCGCTGGGTTAGCGTTTCATTTATGAAAGTCTGTGACAGGAATTATCCTGACAAAATCAACTTTTGCCATTTTATCAATTCTGATAAATGTCTAAATGAACCTTGACTTAAAGGCGTTAAGACTACAATCTTACCGTCTATATTAAATTTGAATCACTAGTTAGATCCTTGGTATTGATTGGCTGAATTTCTGTATGAACATAAATACCAGCATGTTATTTACCAGAATTCCTAAAATACAGAGAAACTGTGTTTTATGATATAGAGTAGCATCTTTCATTTGTGCAACTTTTAAATACTTAACATTTACTTGTCATCCAAAAACATACACATTTCTGAGAAAGAATAATGTTCAAGAATTATTAGAACAAGTGAATTCCCAACTGATTTACTAGACAGGTGTAATGTAGTGACCTACATCATTTAATAAAAATCCTTGCCCATTATCTGACTCTTGTATGAAGCTTGGCTTAGCCTAAATGCTTATTCAGATGATGTTTTAAATTTCTATTAATAGTTATTGTAATTTTGAAGTTAAAGAGCTGTCGTGACTTATAGATATTCTGTTTCATAAAGAATTATACATGCGACAAAAATAGTTTAACTACTTGAGTCCTCGCAATGTCGCAAGATCGTGATGTGACAATACATGTTTTCATCATACATTTCCTTAAGGATATGTGATTTAAGACATACGTTTTTTTGCAGATAATCTCCAGATTCAGGTGATTGCAGTAGATAAAGAGAACGATCCAATATTATTCAATAACACGAATTTGCAACCAAATCAAGTATTTGGGACAGTAACTTTGGATGAAACTGGAGTGTAAGTAGCTTTAAAAACAAATCACTAATCTTAGTTTTACAATAAATTATATGATGGCAGTGCAAACACATCACCGAGGGTCTGATCGAGAACATAAAAATGAAGTAAAATAAGTGTAGTTTATCAAATCTCGTCCGATTTTCATGTCAATATAAGACATAAGACTACAAATATAAGAAAATCTAATAGACAGAAAGGGAACTTTGAAAGTCACCGAACACAATAAAAAAGAAAAGTTAAGTGTAATTATATGTAATTAAATTTACTTGTTTTTTTGCAGATTGACTATTTCACCCTGTCAGAACTGTTACGGTGTAGGCTCAATCAGTCTATTACTGCAAGACAAACCGATGTGGAAAGACATATTACCTGCTCATTCTGAATTCATCATAACAATTGAAGTTCTGCCTCTTAATGACCCACCGAATATAGATCTTATATCAAACAACGGGAAGTCAATGTTGCTACCAGATCCAACGGAAGAAGTTTTGGTAGATTTAACATACTTATATAATATTCACTTTGGAAAATATGCGGCAAAAAATGAAAACACATGATATTTCGTTTCAAACTGTAGTAATATAATATTGTAACGGTATTTATTTTTGCGAATAAATTATTACCTAGCACCACATATCCACGATTATAACTACTTGCGACTAAGCATGCATTTATGTTCTGTTTTTCGATTAATTTTATCAACATGTTAAGCCTTTACTACATGCGATGTGAGTTTTATCAAATTGTCGACCAGAATTGATCAAGACCAATCTGCACATCCATGCAGTCAATTTGCTTCTTGGTTGAAATAGATTCTTCTTGGATTGTATGGATACCAAGGCAGATCTGAGTCTATGTAATTGCACATGGTCTAAAAACCGTACCTAATTGAGTAAAAGATAAAACCATCTGTTACATATCCCAGGTAATACAGTTGTGATATTGCGTTTCTAAGTATAGCGTTTAAGAAGAAAACGGAATACGGTTATACAAATTTAAAACAAATAAATAGCCCCTTTTTTGATAAATTACTGTCTACAAATGAGATTTGTTAATGTTGCTTATGGTTTATTTCCGCAGGTTTACCTTTACCTTTAAGATTGATGTGGGAAAAGTTAAAACCAAGTATCGAATATAACAGACTCAGTATAAATTGCTGTAGCTGACACATTCTGCTCATGATTATATTATTCATAAATTGTTCAAATAATCAGTTACAACTAAAAAACTAACAATTTGAAAATAACATACTGTGGTTCGAAAATTCTCAATCCGAGAATTGTCAGATGTTTGCAAAACGTGAAACTAAATATTTGATAAACATGATATACAGTTCCCTTTCATAAAACAGTTATAGTTATACTGTTAAATGCTTCTTCTACAGATTTTCCGAGAGCAAACAGAGTTACCATTTTCATTGACACTTGGCACACTGGTGGCATTTGATATTGACGGACCTCAGAAATTGCAAATATTTTCATTGTCCAATCAATCATCTGGAACCTTTCACTTGTCGGATATGTCGGTTGATGGTGTGTTTGACCTGGTGGCGTGCGATCATAAACAGGTAACAATGATGGTGATGGAGATTGTTTAACTTTCAATGATGCAAAACAAACGACAGGTATTCGCAAGAATTAAGTCCTACAATTTTTAATATCAATGGATTCACAGACCGCTCAAATCAAATGTCCATTTAAGTCGCTCATGTCATCCCACATCAAATCTAAATCCCTAGTTCTACTCATATTGAAAATAATTATACCAATGTTGGTTCTCTGCAAATATAACGTTAAATTGCTACTAGACCTATACATTGAGTTAACATACTTAACGCAAACTATAATTGATTCATTAATTTATCTTATGGACATCGCGTTGAAATTATGGAACAAACTTACGTTAACTTCAAATCTTTTCCCTTTTCATATATTTAAATATCACAATAGCGTTGTTCTTGCCGCGTGGCGGCTGTATAAAGAATATTCGTATAATCAGTCAGTGCTTTTATCAATAACCATCTATGAAATCCGTCAAGTTCGATACCTATATTCGGGTAAATTTTGACAGAGGTCAAGCCGGGTTTAGGCGCAGCGGACAATAATATATGTTTCTTTTATTGCCCATCATGGACAGTCTCAATCAAACTGAGCCTGTAAGATTTTGATTTATCTCAAAATTTTTCTTTACATGTGCATGAGATTAACTACTAATGTTCATACAAATCATGCACTAATTAGTTTTGCTTTTATTTATATTTTCTTTAAAATCAGACATTGGTAATTAAATTTAAATGAATTGTACTCTCCTCGCTACAGTGTGATTTCTTTGGTCTGACGGTGCAGCCAACACAAGTCGCATGGAAAAGTGTAAACATCATCTACAGTCAAAGAAATACATCATTCGTTGGGATCGACAAAATCAAACTGGTCGCCCAGGATAGCAACGGGACATTTTCTGATTTAATCACCGTGACAGTGGTTATAATGGAAAACAAGTGTATACACGGAAGTTGCAAAAGTAAGTACATTTGCTTATGTGTTTTGTGTTTACTTTACTAAATTATTTTCCGTTTTATTTAAAGACATCGTAGATTATCAGGTCATTTAAAAGAAAAACATTAAAAAGAATGATATAATAAACTGGAATTTGTTTGTTTTCAAATGATAATGGTGTACTAGGGTTAAAGTTATGTATCTTAATTACTTATTGTTTGATAAATGTTTTTAGGTTTGAATCCGCGACAGTATACATGCAATGATACCAGAAGGGCAGAAAGTTTTGACAAGTATTACTCCTGCGAATGCCCGCTTTCTTGGCAAGGACTATATTGTGAAAATGACGTTGACGAATGCTCGCTTGGTTTGTGTGACGCCTGGAAAATATGTGACAACACCATCGGGAGCTTTGACTGCTACTGCAAACCGAGTGATGTCATCTGTAAATTGTCGCTAAAAGAATGGGAGTTTGCCATCATGGTTGTTGCTATATTGATTGTCATAGCATCAGTAATCGGAATTATTATCTTCCGAAAGTTCAAGGCAAACAAGTAAGCTTATTCTTACCGTTCAGTCAAAATAGATTATTAACGAATGGCAAACATAACAAACAAGATAAGTGTGCTTCCGTCATATTATAAAAACAAAGGAACATAATAACTTTATCCTTTAATTGTTGTACACTGTAAATTGTTGATTTCATCCGTCTTTTTCTTTTCATTGTGAAGGGCAAAATCGTTACAGAAGAAGAATTCTGGATCTTGCGAAGAGGTCACGTTTGAATCATTGAAAAAGGTTGATAAAAATGTTGTTCAAAAAACACTAAACTTAGAAAATCACTGAGCTATGAGTTTGCATTAGCGTTATGTGTTGTATTCATTAAACTTGTTCTCATTAATTTGTGTGAATTATATAAATTAAAAGACGAAAATATAGGTTTTCAAATAATGTCGAGCAAATAGTATATCTTACACTTATTAAACAGGCATCATCGAAAAACAAATGTAAATATTTTGAGGAAAACTTGTGAATGTGAAGATAAAAAATTTTTTGAAAGCATACTTAGAAAGTTGGTGTAAATATTTTAATTTAATTTTTCTTATAATCAATTTGCCAATCAGTTCTTTGTTTGTCATTGGTTATATGTTTCCGTTAATTGCCCATAGTGTTCGCTTAACCAGCGTTTCGGAAAGAATTTAGAGAATGTTTTACCGCAGCATGTTCGGCTAAACAAAAAAGTTGTGTTAATGTAAATGATGTGATATGAATTGTTTAAACATATAATGCGTGTGTTATCTTTAGGCCTTTGGACCAGCCAAGCCATTACTAAAGTTATCGTCTGCGAAAATTGCACCTCAGGTAGGTTGTGTTTTGCTGTTCTTTCATGTATCATTCATTCTTGGTAACTCACTTTAAATTTAGGAGCTTATATTAAAATTAAGTCATTTCGTTCGAAGTTATATTTTATAGGCAGAAATGTCCTGCAGTATTTAACATGTCATTAAATGTTAACGTTTAGTTCCATAATCAAGTATATGTTCATTTGAAGGAAATCAGCGATGAAGAACATGGGGATGATGCATTTGAGCGGATTGATCAGGATTCTGAACATAGAACAATTAGTGTCGCTTTAGAAAAACAGGTTTTATCCTTATTCACCAGTTTTACATGAATTAATTGATCACTTCCAAGTAAATTGCCACGGAATTTTACTCTGTATACCGGAAAAAACGTATGTTTTGTGTTACGTAGTATGCTTATAAACTACATTTCTCGATTTGTTTCCTTATATGTTTATACACTACTAGTAAAATGATAATGAATGTATTCTATTGCTTTGACATTGTGATGCGTGAAGTATAAAGGAATCGTTTAATACTTTTAAGGAACCAGGGCCATCTAAACCACGTCTTCGATTCTTATCAACGAAAGTTCATCCAAAACCTCAGGTAAAACAACATTGAACAAATATTTATTTTGAAAGTTTAAATTTATTAAAATAGTATAACAATATAAAGTGTTTCTTAAAGTTTACTGAATGTTATTGAACAACCAGTAAGAGAGCATGTGATTAACCTAACATGACTGAAATACAATTATAATGTGGCGTGGCGATTGCCTATTATGTTTATTCTGTTGTAGGTCATTTCACCCTAAGAGTTTAAATTTTTCTTTCCTAACACCCCAGTTACACAGAGCCATCGGTGAGTGATCGGTGAGTTTTTGAGCCAAATTATGGAGTGAACCGATGACAACGTATTAAACACCGATATCTCCTTTTGGCTACATGTTTGCCACCGATCAACTGCTCTTAAGTAAAGATATGTTCTGTCGGTGAAAAATAACCGATTGGGATTTTTGAACATGTTTAAAATTCTCGATCGGTGAAAATATTTTACAAATAACCGATCGACAGTCTGTCCACAACCACTGTCAACGATTGACAACCTGTCTACAACCGATATCGCGGATGGCCCACCGATAAGCAACCGATCAACTAATACCTACCACCGACAGAAAAAAGATGAGAATTAAAGCGGGGGATTTTGTCGGTTTTGATTGGTGGTTAATAGGGATTTAATCTGTGACCGATCGACTGCTGCCGTCATGTCATCGGTGATGTTTTTCGGTAAACTGAAAAAGTCATCGGTTCTCATCACTTAAACATACTTTTTAATAGAAAAGAACCGACGGCAACATATATCTTGAGATATGCAAGCCCTTAATCACCGATGCCACCGATCAAACAAAGATAACCGAATTTGAATCACCGGCCATATCTGACGGAAAGTGTTGAACCACTGATGACTAGCTATTAAGCACCTATTTATCAGCGTTACGCCCGATTTAGCTCCGATTTACAAACGACGAAACCCGATAGTATTTCAGCATTTTTATCCCCCCCCCCCCCGTCAAAGGCGTGGGGGATATTAGAAATGCCCTTCGTCCGTGCGTCTGTGCGTCCGTGCGTCTATCCGTCCGTGCGTCCGTCCGAAACAAATTTGTCCGGAGCATAAGTCCAAATCTACTGGAGGGATTTTATTCAAACTTCATACACTGACAGAACACATTGGTAGGTAGTGCAGTGTGCAAGAACAATAACTCTACCTTGCCTATTTTTAGAGTTATTCCCCTTTATAATATTCACTTGATAAATTTTGTCCGGAACATAAGTCCATAACTACTGGAGGGATTTTATTCAAACTTCATACACTGACAGAGCACAATCGTAGGTAGTGCAGTGTGCAAGAACAATAACTCTAGCTTTCCTATTTTAAGAGTTATTTCCCTTTATCATATTTACTTGATAAATTTTGTCCGGCGCATAAGTCCAAAACTACTGGAGGGATTTTATTCAAACTTCTTACACTGACAGAGCACATTTGTAGAAAGTGCAGTGTGCAAGAACAATTACTCTACCTTGCGTATTTTAGAGTTATTCCCCTTTATCATATTTACTTGATAAATTTTGTACGGAGCATAACTCCAAAACTACTTGAGGGATTTTATTCAAATTTCATACACTGACAGAGCACATTGGTAGAAAGTGCAGAGTGCAAGAACAATAACTCTACCTTGCCTATTTTAGAGTTATTCCTCTTTATCATATTTACTTGATAAATTTTGTCCAGAGCATAACTCAAAAACTACTTGAGGGATTTTATTCAAACTTCATACACTGACAGAGCACATTGGTAGGTAGTGCAGAGTGCAAGAACAATAACTTAATCTTGCCTATTTTTAGAGTTATTCCTCTTTATCATATTTACTTGATAAATTTTGTCCGGAGCATAACTCCAAAACTACTTGAGGGATTTTATTCAAACTTCATACACTGACAGAGCACATTGGATGGTAGTGCATTGTGCAAGAACAATAAATCTACCTTGCCTATTTTTAGAGTTATTCCTCTTTATCATATTTACTTGATAAATTTTGTCCGGAGCATAACTCCAAAACTACTTGAGGGATTTTATTCAAATTTCATACACTGACAGAGCACATTGGTAGAAAGTGCAGAGTGCAAGAACAATAACTCTATCTTGCCTATTTTAGAGTTATTCCTCTTTATCATTTTTACTTGATAAATTTTGTCCAGAGCATAACTCAAAAACTACTTGATGGATTTTATTCAAACTTCATACACTGACAGAGCACATTGATAGGTAGTGCAGTGTGCAAGTCCAATAACTCTACCTTGCCTTTTTTAGAGTTATTCCTCTTTATCAGATTTACTTGATAAATTTTGTCTGGAGCATAACTCATAAACTTAAAAGGATTTCCTCTCCAGGTAAATTATACGAAAGTACAACCTTCAGGTAACTTTTTTCCGGCGGGGGGATTAACCATGTGTAACATGGCTCTTGTTACCGATAAAATCATCCTTATCACCGACCCATTTCCGTTTGAGTTGGTTTCGGTCACCTACCAGCAAACTATAAAATATTTATTAAGCCGATTGAACGCTTCTCCATCACCGATGGCCGGTTACACAGAAAACCGCACGCATGGCAACCGACCAAAACAGCGAATAACTTAAAATAAAATAACATATTGGGCACCGACCGTCTGTGTAACTGGGGGCTTATTTAATGTGTACTGACAGCTAGAATTCCAGAAAACGAATTGTGTTTTATAAGAGATTGTTTTGTCTAGAACAACTCGGAAGAAGATGATGATTCAACGTTTGTTCATCCGGAACCAAATTCGAGACAACATGCGTCGCTAGATCCTGGTCAACTGCAGGTTTGAAATTTGTTTTTCAAAATGGCATTTATACATCTGTGCTTAACTACTTAACATTGTATTGTTGCCATTGTTGTAGATTCGATATTTAAACATGTGTTGAATTCAAGGGTTACTTTTTACATGTGTTATTCATCATTTGATCCTTAATTGCACATTATTAAAACAACTTTGCAATACAAAAATAACTTATTTTAACATTTTAACATTTACAGAAATTTGAAAAAAAAATATCTCGGTCAGAATACTGAAACAGCATTTCATATACTTTCAGATTTTTAACAGAGTGAACCCGTCTAGAATACTTAGTAATGTTCACATTAAAGTCTTCAAAGTCGTAGTAAATAAAAATATGAAGAATGTTTTAAAGGCTTCTGTTTGTCTGCTAATTTAGGATGTTCTGACAAATCATGGAATCCAAGAAGACTTGTTTGCTCCACCACCAATGTCTTTATTCACCGAGCGTCGAAAGGTAGGCGTTTAATTGTGTTATATATAATACATATCTATTGTGGTCATATTTGCATAAAAATCGTTTTGTTTAATTATACTATATCATCAGAGTTTATGCTTATGCAAGTGTATGCCCTGTTCAGAATATAGCGGCATGGAGATATCTTACTAATCTGTAAATAAAAGTATGAATTATTGTTATTTTTAGAAAACAACAAGAGAACAACCAGCAAAGGCGTATAGCAAATTTGCAGCTTTTGAGTTACAGCAACTCGCAAGAGAGATACAAGTATAATTGTTTTTGATTTTTATTGTAAAAAGGTGATAAAGATAAATCATGAATAGGCACATTAAAAACAACACCTACTTACGTAATCACAAGTAGATAGGAAAAAGAGAGAAAAAAATGATAAGAATTAGAAATGCCTTTGAAACAATACTGAACGTCTTTTTGATTATCCTTTAAATTATAAGAATATAACTAGTTTAAAAACTCTTTATTGAAACGTTTCGGCCATTGGCCTACTTCAGTTTTTAATGCTAAAACACTTCACTTTACATTTTCTTTTTTTTTTCACATTGTACACACACGAAGTAATAATGCCCCAACCAAAACCATCATAATCATCATGATGATGATCATCATCATCCTACCCAACACTACCTCTGCCACCACCACCATTACCATCATCACCATCATCATCATCCTCATCAGAGTCAGCTTCTTCATTGTAACTAACACCTCCATCATCATCAGCAGCATCATCAGCATTTTTCATCATAGCCAACATCTCAGTCATTATTATCATCATCATTATAATCATCAGTTGTGATTATCATTATTAGCTTACCTGAGAATTTATAATGATCATGTATAAAATCAATTATTAGAAATTTGGCGCAAAAAAGTCTCTGTGGGACTGGCGCGACGTCAGACGTCGATGATGACGTTAAGGACGTCAAATAAACATTATTACTTCGTGTGTGTACAATGTGAAAGAAAGAAAATGTAAAGCGAAGTGTTGTAGCATTAAAAACTGAAGAAGGCCAATGGCCGAAACGTTTTAATAAAGAGTTTTTAAACTGGTCTTTTTGATTTTTAACTTTTGAAATAAACTAAATAATTTATACTAGAATTGTTAATAGTTAAAGTGGATTTTGATTTGATATAGATACTTTTGCTTGAAGATAATCAATATAATTTATTTTCCTAGATACCTACCTTCCCTTTACAGCCATAGGTTGATACCATTACACTGATATTGTTTTTCCTGTAAATTTGTTGATTTCAGTTACATTAATTAACCAATTTATCTATTGCTAAGCAAGAGCTGTTTGACTGTTGCAAATTTAATCTGTTGCCGAAATGTAAGGTTTAACCAAATAAATTTTATTTAATGCTTAAATCTATTTTTTAACACCATAACACGCAGTGTTTTAAGATATACCCAATTTCGCCAACGGTGACCCCTTTTCCTTTTGAATTTGTTTCAATGGTTTTGCGTTCATCGGTGTCGATTCAGTGGATTGGATTTCGCTCACAAGAAAATTTGCACAAGCTTGTTCCGATGATAAGTATGACTTTGGTTTACCCAAAGCAGATGTTTCTGTCACAGGAACATTTATTAAGAAGCGTATGTCATTCCTTCGTGTGTCTGTCAAACGTAAAATAAAATCACATAACGTGTATTTGCGATCTTGATAATATTGTTCGTTTCTATAACTAAAACTATGATAAATAATTAATATTAAACGTAGTAAGTACGGTGTATCGTATAAAAGGAATTAACTAAATGTTAATTGTTCCAGATTATTAGGCGTAACATTCTATTTATAGTTTTAAGCGAAAATGAACACGTATTCATTGGACGAGAGTTGTCATATAAAAAGCCGAATTCCAAGCATTGGCAAAATTGGGACTTACAATTGTTATCCCCTGCCGATGAAATCGGGAGGGGGATATTGTTTTGGCGTTGTCCGTCCATCTGTTCGTTCGTCCGTCCATCGGTCCGTCCGTGCGAATTTCGTTTCCGCGCTAATTCTCTGCAACAAATAGATGGATTTCAACGAAACTTTCTTGAAACCATCAATACCTAGAGGAGATGCGCTTGTCATTGTCTTGTTTCAGTCAGACCTTTTAACACAGAGTTATGGCCCTTTGATAACTTATACATCATGCATATAGAGCAGTATTCGTTTCTGTGCTATTTCTCTGCAACTTTCAGATTGATTTCAATGAAACTTTCTGGGAACCATTAATACCAAGAGGAGATGCGCATGTCGTCGTCTTGTTCCAGTTAGACTGTTTAACACAGAGTTAAGGCCCTTTGATAACTTACGCATTAAGCATATAGAGCAATATTCGTTTCTGTGTTATTTCTCTGAATCTACCGAATGGATTTCAATGAAACTTTCTGGGAATCATCAATACTAAGAGGACATGCGCATGTCATCGTCTTGTTCCAGTCAGACTGTTTAACTCAGAGTTATGGCCCTTTGATAACTTATGCATTATGCATATACAGCAGTATTCGTTTCCGCGCTATTTCTCTGCAACTACTGGATGGCTTTCAATGAATGTTTCTGGAAACCTTTAATACCAACAGAAGATGCGCATAAAGTCGTCCTGTTGCAGTCAGACCCTTTAACACAGAGTAATGGCCCTTTGATAAGTTATGCATTATGCGTGTCGAGCAGAATTCGTTTCCGAGCAATTACTGGATGGATTTCAATGAAACTTTATGGAAACCATCAATACCAAGAGAAGATGACCATATCATCGTCTAGTTCTGATCTGACAGTTTAACACAGAGTTATGGCCCTGATAAGTTATGCACTAGGCATATAGAGTAGTATTCGTTTCCGTGCTATTTCTCTGCACCTTATGAATGGATTTCAATTTAACACAGAGTTGTGACCCTTGATAAGTTATGTATTATGCATGCAGAGCAATATTCGTTTCCGCATTATTTTTTTACTTCTGCGTTCTTGATTTCAACAACTTGAAGACGTTACGTCTCATTCTTGTATTCTGGTGAGCTGACCTACCCATTTCACCATCTGAAGTTTTTTCTGTTTTTGCCATAGTAGATATTTAAATAAAGCCCTATGTCTTCAGCTGTAATGTTAGTAATAACCAGTACTCGGCGGGGGACATAAATTCAACTTATTTGTTTGTTATAGATTATTTTTATAATATACTTTATTACCTTTATTTAGAAAACCACAAAACCCAATGACAAAGGAGATGTCGGCAATCTGACTTTATCCACCAAGCCAATTGCTTACAAAAATGACACAGAATCTAAAAATCGTTTGACCAGCTTCATGGCACAAGCCGTAACTGATGACGAGGATCATTTCACTGCTTCCCAAGCACAAAACATTGAAAATGTTACGATTCCAGTAAGATCACATTTAATGTCTTTTAGAAAAAAAAATCGATCCTGATTATTGCTTATATTGTGATAAAGATATTTTAATTTAATGAGAAATGCTTAGAGCACAGTTCTTTTTATTAAATCTCAGTTGTTCTTATGTTTTATTGCTGATGACCTTAATCTTCTACACATAACATGAGTAATTGGTCATCGAATCACAGTTAATTAACTAAAGGATTTTCAAAAATATATTTTCAGATGAAAGGGTGTAATTTGAAATTTTGCACTTCATAGCTCTGTTTACATGTTTTATGAATGAAATGTTTCATAATTCTATTGACAATCAAAAGTAACCATGTCGTATCATGCATCAAAAGCATTTAAACTGGTTATTTATATGTTTCTGCTTGTTTTTAGTATAGCGACTGTTTGCTTTATAGTATTGGAACTCCTGGCAACTGAGTTATGTTTTCTTTTTGCAAGGCTTCTTTCCGAAGAATACAAAAGTTTCATAAATATTAGAACGGAAAAGATAAACTTATCTCAGAGCAAACCATTTTATGGAATTACAGTAATACATAATGTTGTCAGTGAATTGCCATTTATCATCTGATTACTTTGCCTTCGTAACATATCAATATGTTATTGCTATGTTTAGTGATCTAACATTTAACTTCAGAAGAGTGAGCCTAATGCTGATGGAAATGAGAATGAAGATGGACGGCTCGCTAGACAGGTAGGCAACTTTCATTTTCTGTTCATCTGGCGCCGATTACATAACAAAATCACACTATATAAATACCTGTTTATAAATTGACTATGAAATAATATGAATTGTTCAATTATTGTAAACATTTAAGATAGTTTTAAAGTTGAAATTCATTAGATTGGGCTAATTGTTTATTGATTTATAAATCACACTGTTACAAGGCACCGATATATTAAATCAATTGTTTTCTTTTCCCATGGATAAGCATTATAAAAGCGTTATCGTTTCCAATGTTCGTTCTAAACGATGCATTTTCGATTAAATATTTTCAGAGTGCCTTGAGTACGGACAAAGTGAATCTGAACGGCGATGAAATTGCCGAAGTGGAGTGTTAATAGCTTGTGACATTTAATTCAATCGATTTTAACATCATAGACCTCAAACTGCCCGTTCACAGTTAATGGTGGAATACTTCAATGTCTCAAATGTTGTTAATATTTTACTGCTCGATAATGTCTGAACAGTAGCGAATTTCTGATAATTCATGACTTTTTAAAGATGTATTGCTAATCAAATTCACAGCGTTAGTAAAACTGTAACAACTATATCTTTGACTGTTGCAATGCTACACTACACATATTTTGTTTAGAGGTCAGCTTTATGTTATGAATTATGAAATTTTGAAACACGTTATAGTTATACTTTCGCCCTGATACGTGACTAGACACCTTTAACAATATTTATTTGTAAACCCGTGATAAAAGCTTTACAATAAAATGTTATTAAATGCCATTCTATGATTTGATGTTTTGTTTATGTTTCTATTCAACGATACAATTTTAGTTATATTGCTTTTCTTAGATGCTTCTGTTTTATTTTTGCTGTTTGTATTTTGATTGTGTTGCTGTCCTAATGTATGAACATTTATTTAGATTATGTTTTGGTCATATATAGATTTTGCAAATAAAGGTATCGGTGTTTTTAAACTCTTTCTTGGAATTCAATAGTCAGAATCCTATTGGATAAATAAATTAGAATGATTATATTTTATACTCTTATACTCACACTTTGATAGCCTATACAATATGATTAAGCTCTACTTTTGTTTTTGTTTGTATTTCTGGAGAAAGTATTGAATATTTATTCAAAAGACAATTCAAGAAAATATATAACACTTTGGAAGTAGCTTATTTATGCAACATTGTTTTCAGATTTTGTTAAGTTTCCTGTAAATGGATTAATGTTATAATGCTGTTGTCCCATCAAGAATGATTAGTTTACCATGCATTATTCCTTAGCTGCTTAGATGCTTGAAATAAAATGTAAAGTGTAAGTTTTCCTTTTTTATATCCTAAAACCTGTCGTGAGAAATGTCAATACACACAATCATTTGCTTGCTTTCGTGAGCTTTTCTTGATCCATATATTTGATTAGTCATCGTTCATTATAATTTCCCCATTGAATAACGTTCGGAAGATGGGGGACTACAAACGAACTACGGTACACGTAAATAGTAAGTTAAATATATGAAATATAACAATACCTGAGCTACAAACGACGTCAGTAATTTTCCGCAGTTACGATATGTTAAAGTTTTTACATTCCAGTTCTCTCCAGATTTGACTGCGTGAGAGGTTGTGTTTCTGGCTGTGGTAATTCCAAATGTCCACATTTCACTTTTCCACAAACAATGTGTGACGTTTTTCATATATGTCTGCAGTTTTAAAACATGTATTGTGTTTTTAACCGGACTCAGTGTGATCGAGGTAAACGACTAATAATCTAAAGACATTGCTTGGGACAGTGAAATAAGTCGCAAACATTGCAAATGGCGAAAAATGGCTAAAATTTCAAAAATGAATATTGGGGGAAATACTTATTGCCACCTAGATTTTAGTAAAGAAATGTATTTAGCTAAGGATGCAGTTTATGTTTGCAAGCTCTATTTAGTCTAATTCATGTTCTAATTACCATGCACATACTAAGACAAAAGAAAAACCGTTTGCATGAGAACTCTGAAATTCATGGACAATATACCAAAGCAACTCATACCTGAAATAAGTATATGCTGGGTTTTCAAGAAATTCAAGGAAAACTTACTTCCGGGTTCTACTTTCGGTTTGAAGACAAAACATATTAATGTACTACTTAACTTTTATACCATTATTTTGAGAGATGACCGCAAAATATTGTAAAAAGGTGTTTACGTGATACTAATTTTATTTTTTTCTAGTAATACTTCTTGTGCAAACGGTATTTCTTTTTTTGTGTGTGTCTATGTGTGTTCTATGTAAATAAAGCATTTCAAACAACCCGAGCATCCAAACTTAAATACAGCCACCTGACACTATATTCACTTTTATTGGCCTGCCAGTGGGAATTAATGTTGTGTTTTGAAAAGGTAGATCAAAATGGTTTTTATTCAAACCGAAAGTAATGTTTGCGACCCCTTAAAATCCCCATCAATTCATTTGAATTGCAGTTTAGGCAGTTCGTTTAATTTTTTTATTGATTTTGTTCTCGACATAGCGTGTGAGCTAGGTGTTGAATGTATGTTAAACGCGTCTTAGGCAAGGGTAACGTGACATTAACGTTCTCCAAAAATGTTTTATCTTTCCCTTACTAGAAACCACAAGAAATAATATTTTCTCAATCTTTTCTATAATTTAAGTTACATTTGCCGAAGAGGAGCCTCAAAATTATGAGTTTATCACCTAACTTATACAGAACGCAATGTATATTGATTCGATATTCTACTGAAAAATTATTGTAATGAAAAAATTCTAACGATTGCCGAAAACAAACTATAACAAGTGAAAAACTATTCGTTACTGAGACGAAACGGGTTAAAATCGAACACATTATTAGATAGTGATGCCAAATGCATATGAGTAAAGTCCTTGACTATTTCAAAGCAGTATCTAGTCTAACAATGTGAAAATTAAAAAAAAATGCATATACCACTTTGCTTTGATTTAATGATACATTTTTAATCGGCTGTTATAAATCATGTGTGCTAAAATATAAAAAACAACTTCAAAAACATGAAAGAGTTGCAACGCCCGAGTGTTTCTAAAGCGGACGTCATGTTCCAGCACAGGTTGGCACATTCTTGGCAAGCATAGTAGCGTTTATCCGCATCGGGATCGGTACAGTGGACTGGTTTTCGAGCGACGTGTGGTAAGCGCTAACAGAAAACGCACACATGCATTTCTGTAAATGCCCACATCTAAGGACGTGTTCCAATCTCGACATCATTCGACTATGTAAGTGCTTTGAATACAGTTCATTATGATTTTGAGGTATTACGTACGGTACGTGTTGTTTTTCTAGAGTGTACGAGTACGAGTGTGTTTCGATTGTATGTGCAATTGTTAGTAAATACAGAGACTTTTTTGCAAACGCATGCTTTTCGAAGAGCATATCAACAGTAGTTTTGACACGATTAAGGAAGTGACGGTATAACATTGCAAACTGACCCCATATAGAATAATAACCCCCGTTTATATATAACAAAGAAAATTGAAACATGCATATCAGGAATGGCCACATCCCGAAGGCACATTTTCTGCATACTGCAAAAAGTAGATACATGTATTAGACAAGAACATGGTTAATAACATCCGACTTCAAAATGGACATCACAAAAAACTAGCGAAAATGAGGACACGAATCGTAACCGTCTTGGAATAGTCAGATGCAAAACAATTTGCTACAATACGCGTTACTAAACAAAACAATTTACAACTGAGCGTTTAAACCAAGTTCTACGGTAGTGCACCGACCTCACGCTCGTTGCAAAAAATTATAATAAGAACAAAGTTCAAGTAGTCTAGGTGACTTAAGTCCAACCAACCTATCAACTCCACAATGTTGCATGCAAAAGTATACACATATACACATATTAGAAGCTAAAGGCATTGTCAAATAAATTAAATCGGTACCCAACAGAGACCAGATTACATGGAGTCAAATCAGCGGGGATAGTATACATGTAGTAGGAATAAAAAAGCTAATCGAGCTTCTAAGTTGTTTTACAAGATTTCCCTAGAATCGTTCTTAATATCTGAAGCACCTGACACCGTCGTACAAACAAAGAGGTGAGCAATGCAATTAACTGTAGCCAGCAGAGCGCATCAAAATATCAAGCTTGTAGCCTTTATTTCTGAAAAGACATAAGATTTTACAAATAACGAGGTGAAATTAATATTCCCTTTAATAACCTTTAAGAACTTAAATTTATAAATGTCATAAACATTGAGGAATACGTTGTTGCAGTAGTGATTTTAAACTGAAGAATGATGTATTTTTATTTATATTAAATCTGATTATTTGCAAAAAAAAGCAAAATTCTTTCTTAATTGGTGCTACAAGCTTGATATATATATATATATATATATATATATATATATATATATATATATATATATATATATATATATATATATATATATATATGGAATATTATAACTGTATGCATTCTGTAGGTTCGTATTATTCGCGTTGTGTATGTAAACAATATCACACGAGACCGAAAGCCGAGCGTGATGCGATTTACATACGCAACGAGAAATAATACGAACCTCCAGAATGAATACTGTTATAGTATTCCTTTTATTATAAACCCTTCTCGCTCAAAACAAATTTAAATAAACTAAACAACAAAATTGTAGTTAAGAACGTGGTTTACATAATAGTAGAAACAAAAATGTAGTAACGCGATAGTAAATTTATGAATTGCGCAAAAATATCGTAACGGTTGTAAAACTGAGACGGAAATTTCCTCTTTTGGCGTGCCGGAAAAAATTACGACAACCTAGTGTGACGTAATAAATGACATCATGGAACACGGGAAGCTGCAAAATAAAGGATTGGAAAACGGACATCGTCTAATACGGAATTACTAATCTGACGAGTTGTATCCATTTTGCAGATTAACGCTTAACTATGCTTAAATTATTCATGGGTATATTATAAAAATGAATTTGGATTAACTGTTACAAAAATAATTCACAGATTTTGAACAGGATTACCTCGTATTATACTAACCAATTGTTTTAGTCAACAGAAATGTCTATGTCGCCAAATATTGTTTTATTAGTTTAATTTTACCAAAACATAACATTATTTTAAGATATTGAAAGATATGAAACTAAAAAGTACATTAATTATTTTGTCACAAAAATATCCCCAA
>JAZAYU010000668.1:79862-189957 GCA_038501625.1 Corbicula japonica | reverse complement strand
AGTCTGTACTGTTATCAGTAAAATAACCCGTTACCGATGTAAAAAGTAAAAAGTCTCCCCGTACATTTAGTCAGTACTGTTATCAGTAAAATAACCCGTTACTGATGTAAAAAGTTAAAAGTCTCCCCGTACATTTAGTCAGTACTGTTATCAGTAAAATAACCCGTTACCGATGTAAAAAGTTAAAAGTCTCCCCGTACATTTAGTCAGTACTGTTATCAGTAAAATAACCCGTTACTGATGTAAAAAGTTAAAAGTCTCCCCGTACATTTAGTCAGTACTGTTATCAGTAAAATAACCCGTTACTGATGTAAAAAGTTAAAAGTCTCCCCGTACATTTAGTCAGTACTGTTATCAGTAAAATAACCCGTTACTGATGTAAAAAGTTAAAAGTCTCCCCGTACATTTAGTCAGTACTATTATCAGTAAAATAACCCGTTACCGATGTAAAAAGTTAAAAGTCTCCCCGTACATTTAGTCAGTACTGTTATCAGTAAAATAACCCGTTAACGATGTAAAAAGTTAAAAGTCTCCCCGTACATTTAGTCAGTACTGTTATCAGTAAAATAACCCGTTACTGATGTAAAAAGCTAAAAGTCTCCCCGTACATTTAGTCAGTACTGTTATCAGTAAAATAACCCGTTACCGATGTAAAAAGTTAAAAGTCTCCCCGTACATTTAGTCAGTACTGTTATCAGTAAAATAACCCGTTACCGATGTAAAAAGTTAAAAGTCTCCCCGTACATTTAGTCAGTACTATTATCAGTGAAATAACCGTTAACGATGTCATGCAGTGATTGTTACGTATATCAGGGCTATCCGATCAACGTTTTTTTGGCGTTGTCCCGGTTAGCTTAATTGGTTGCGTCGCAGGAATTGCAGGGCTAGGCGCTGTCGCTGTGACGGTGCGGGTTCGCTCCCAGCTAGAGACACTATCATTTGATATTTTAGTTACATTGCCACACAGGTGGAAGTAACGTACCATGGTACCCCCCCCCCCCCCCCTGCAGACACTACCCACCCCAGTCCAAAAAAAAATTTCAGTCAATCAGACACCACCTTGCATTGAAATTAATCATTTTCATTAAAAATTATGAAAAAAAAATATAACTATTTGTTTTGTATATGGTTACTTACCATTGACAAGGTCAGGAAGAAATGTCGTCTGAAAAAGACTATGTTTCGTCTAAAACCATTTCAATTTTTGTCAAATATTTTTTATACAACATAACTTGTATGCTCTGTATTGCATATTAATCTAGCTCTCAGAAAAAGTTTACTTCGAAGAAAAATTCCCAGAAGTTTTCAATCTACAGTCGAAAATGTCCACCATGGTCAAAATATCCGCCAAAATATCTGGTATAATTAAGTTTCAAAAGCAAAATTACGGTAAATCTCTTACAATATTTGCTGATTTAATTTCCTTCAGTAACCGGGAACTTCGCCGTTACCATTTTTAAACAATCTTGAAATGCGTTTTATGAATGACTTATGTTTAGCCAGATCGGGGCTATGTTATATAAAGTAAAGCATATATTGAGCAAAAATGAAACTAATAGACAATGATATATCCATACAGGCATTTTCTAAGTCAAATCGAGGCATAGTTTCATGGATTTGACGATGTTGTAATGATAATCATTCATACCATCCGCGTATTTATGTTTATTTATGTGTTCCTATGATCCGTTACACAATGATTAAACGTTATTATTGTAAGATAAAACAAACTCAAAACAAATGCTGCATACTTACACATGACAGTTCCTATTCTATAAATAAATTGTTGGAATCCAAAGTAATACGACATCGGACTGTTTCCGGTTTTGTTTTGTTATTCGTTCTAAGAGAAGACAGTAAAATGTCAAATTTCAACATGTTTAATGTTGTAGTATAGTTTACGTGTCGGTCAAGGTCATGTTAGGTCAGGTCTAGTAGATTTTCAAAGTAACTGGACCACTGGTCCAGTTATTGAAAATGTTAACGTCGAACCCTGGAGAACTAGTAAAATAAGATGACATGTGTCACATTTTCTCACATACTGGTCTTCGCTTCTTTATTTCAGTTACCCGGAAAACAATCTGCCACCTAACACAGGATCACAAGCGTCACGTCTGTCTACATTTCTATAACTGAGCAAGCTAGACGGTCTGAAAACAAGTGTCAAGTCTTCTGACTGTTTTGTCTTTGATTCAAGATCAACTCAGTATACAAACTGTTTTAAATTTCATCAAACTGCGGACAGATTAATCAAACTTTTATTTAATCATTAGTTTCATTGTATTGTCCGAGACGGTCTTGTAGAATAAATGTAAGATTTATCTTAATCAGCATTTTGCCAGCAGTGAACTAGATACTGAACTACCGTGACTGGCACCAACATAATACTGGACTAACAAAACTTGAGTTAACTTAATATATGACTAATGTTGATAATGGACACATTTGGCAGGGTGCCAACATGATACTGGACTAACATGATTTGTGTTTCCTTTAGGGTCTATAGTGTGATCTGGGTCTACACTGGGATCTGGGTCTACACTGGAATCTGGGTCTAACGTGTGATCTGCGATTTCACTGTGATTTGGGTCTCCACTGGATCTGAGTCTATAATTTAATCTAGATCTACAGTGGGATCTGGGTCAACATTGGGATCTAGGTCAACACTGGGATCTGGGTAAACACTGGGATCTGGGTCAACACTGGGATCTGGGTCAACACTGGGATCTGAGACTACACTGGGATCTAGGTCAACACTGGGATCTGGGTCAACACTGGGATCTGGGTCAACACTGGGATCTGGGTCAACACTGGGATCTGGGTCAACACTGGGATCTAGGTCAACACTGGGATCTGGGTCTACACTGGGATCTGGGTAAACACTGGGATCTGGGTCTACACTGGGATCTAGGTCAACACTGGGATCTGGGTCTACACTGGGATCTGGGTCAACACTGGGATCTGAGTCAACACTGGGATCTAACACTGGGATCAACACTGGGATCTGGGTCAACACTGGGATCTATGGGATCTGGGTCAACACTGGGATCTGGGTCAACACTGGGATCTGGGAACACTGGGATCTGGGTCAACACTGGGGGTCAACACTGGGATCTGGGTCAACACTGGGATCAACTGGGATACTGGGATCTGGGTCAACACTGGGATCTGGGTCAACACTGGGATCTGGGTCAACACTGGGATCTGGGTCAACACTGGGATCTGGGTCAACACTGGGATCTGAGTCAACACTGGGATCTGGTCAACACTGGGATCTGGGTCAACACTGGGATCTGGGTCAACACTGGGATCTGGGTCAACACTTGGATCTGGGTCAACACTGGGATCTAGTCAACACTGGGATCTGGGTCAACACTTGGGATCTGGTCAACACTGGGATCTGGGTCAACACTGGGATCTGGGTCAACACTGGGATCGGGGTCAACACTGGGATCGGGTCAACACTGGGATCTGGGTCAACACTGGGATCTGGTCAACACTGGGATCTGGGTCAACACTGGGATCTGGGTCAACACTGGGATCTGGGTCAACACTGGGATCTGGGTCAACACTGGGATCTGGGTCAACACTGGATCTGGGTCAACACTGGGATCTGGGTCAACACTTGGGATCTGGGTCAACACTTGGGATCTGGGTCAACACTGGGATCTGGGTCAACACTGGGATCTGGGTCAACACTGGGATCTGGGTCAACACTGGTATCTGGGTCAACACTGGGATCTGGGTCAACACTGGGATCTGGGTCAACACTGGGAACTGAGTCTACACCGGCCATCATGTTGCACAAAATGTCTTTTTTCAGTTTCTTGAATATTTTGTCTGTTTATTTCATTCGCCATGGGGATTGTCAGACGACATCACATAACCAAGAATTAAAGGGACTTACATGACATTTAAATATCTGCGAACATGAACCGCTGATCATTGTCTATTAAGTGCTAACTATTTGTAAGGTTATGATGTCTAAACTGATAGATATAAGGTACAATTGTGGCAAACACTAAGTCAGTTAGTGTTTAATAAGTGAAGTTTTAACAATTAAGAAAACCAGTCGCTTAGCTAGGCTCTATTATCTTACGGTTTCTTATTTGTTAAACCTTCACTTGATAAATACCAACTATGACTTAAATTTAAGGACCAGTTAATGTCTTCAAACTGCAATGGTTCCAGCTTTATATTAGAATCCTACTTCTGGCACAGGTAGTTTTTTTAATCTGAAAGAAATTGATAAAAATCCAAAACGTTTTATGCCATTTATTCATAAATTTCATCTATAGTTTAATGGCTGCATTAATATAAATGAAGATAATTTAAAATCATATTGTTGTACACAAGTCATGTTCAATCAATAAATAAAAATCAAATTAATACATATACTTCTATAATTATTATGTTCAATCAATATATAAATGTACATTGAATATTTTAAGTTAATATATACTCGTTTTTTCAGAGTCAGTGATGCAGAATCATTGCCACAGCAGTAACATGGTTGTGCAACCGAGTTAGGAAACACCACATACAAGTTGTTGCTGTCAAAAATAGTTTGACTTTATTATAAATACTTGTAAATCAATGTTAAAATTGAACTAAATTTATAGTATTTTATAACTATTTGAGCAATAATTGTCTCGATATGGTGAACATTTACACCAAGTTATTTTAAAATCCAATAAGAAACAACAAATTTACAGCTTGGAAATGAAAATGCTATTTTTAGTAACAGTGACCTTGACCTTAGACCTACCCGCATGGGTATTGTACACAAAACACCCCATGTCATGGTGAACATTTATTTAAAGTTATTTTTAAATCACTCCATTCATTAGGAAGTTACAGCCCAGACAAGAAAATTTTATTATTAGCAACAGTGACCTTGACCTTGGACAAACAGGCATGGGTATTTTACGCGAAACAACACCTTGTCTTGGTAAACATTTGAGCCAAGTTATTTTAAAATCCAATGAGAAATAAAAAAATTACAGCCTGAACAACATTTTTCTATTTTTAGTAACAGTTACGTAGTTTTTGACCCAAGATGACCCATATTCAAACTCGTCCAATTAATAACTGGGACATATGTTCTGACAAAGTTTCGTTAAAATCGGACAATCAGAGCAAAAATGTGACCACTTAAGTGTTAACAAGAAAATTCTAATTTTAGTAACAGTGACCTTGACCTTGGACCAACAGGCATGGGTATTGTACTCTACACACTGCCTTGTCATAGTTAACATGTGTGCCAAGTTATTTTGAAATCCAATGAGAAATAACAATTTTACAGCCAAGACAAGATTTTTCTATTTTTAGTAACAGTGACCTAGTTTTTGATCCCAGACTACCCATATTCGAACTGCTCCAAGTAATTACTGGGACATAAGTCCTGAATAAATTTCGTGACAATTGGTGCAAAAATGCGACCACGAGTGTTAACAAGAAAATTCTATTTTTAGTAACAGTGACCTTGACTTTAGACCAACTGACATGAGTTGTACTCGACACACCGTCTTGTCATGGTGAACATTTGTACCAAGTTATTTTGAAATCCAATGAGAAATAACAAATTTACAGCAAAAACAAGATAATTCTATTTTTAGTAACAGTGACCTAGTTTTTGGACCCAGATGACCCATATTAGAACTCGTCGAGAAATTACTGGGACAGACATTCTGACTAAGTTTCATGACAATTGGAGCAAAAATTTGACCGCTAGAGTGTTAACAATAAAATTCTATTTTTTGTAACAGTGACCTAGTTTTTGGACCCATATGACCCATATTCGAACTCATTGGAGAAATCATTGGGACAAACATCCAGACCAAGTTTCATGACAATCGGAGCAAAAATGTGACCGCTAGAGTGTTAACAAGAAAATTCTATTTTTAGTAACAGTGTCCTAGTTTTTGGACCCAGATGACCCATATTTGAACTCGTCCGAGAAATCATTGGGACAATCGGAGCAAAAATGTGACCGCTAGAGTGTTAACAAGAAAATTCTATTTTTAGTAACACTTACAGTGACCTAGTTTTTGGACCCAGATGACCCATATTCGAACTCGTCCGAGAAATCATTGGTACAAACATCCTGACCAAGTTTCAAAACAATCGAGGCAAAAATGTGACCGCTAGAGTGTTAACGAACTAAGTGTGGACGGACGCCGGACATTGATCGATCCTAATAACTCACCCTGAGCCTACGGCTCAGGTGAGCTAAAAAACAACAATTGATTAATCACCTGTAACATGTAACAGATAGACTGCTTTGTGCAACTCTTTATCAATTTAAGGGAATGCCACACTCCTCCCAACTTTGTTCTTCGATAAAAAGAAAATTATCAAAATCTCAATAATGGCAAAATGCCGTTCAATGAAACTTTGCACAAATGAATGTTACTAATGTATCTTTATTTTGCATACAGTAAGACACGTTAGAAAAGTAAAGAAAAAAAGCTAAACCTAAAAATTCCTTAAAATTCTATTAACATAAATTCACAAAAACTAAGCGATACAAAACATAATTTTAAATTCCCACGTGAGCGCAATGATACTGACAAGAAAATGTTGTGTACTTTATAAAAAATTGTCAACTACAAAAAGAGAAATCAGTGATTGTCATCCGTTTACGCGACCAGGAAGCGTCCAGAAAATTGAAGGTCAAACACACTTTTACTAATATCTCGTAAAGTTTACATATGTACGTCACGAGGACACAATAAATTGTTGTCAGTATCATATTACTCATGTGGGCATTTAAAATGATGTTTTGTGTTGTTTAGTTATTGTGAATTTATGTAAATAGATGTTAAGGGAATTTTTAGATCTCTCTATTTTTCGTTACTCTTCTAACGTGTCTTACCATCTGCAAAATAAAGATAGATTAATAACATACATTTGTGCAAAGTTTCGTTTAACGGCATTTTGCCGTTATTGAGATTTTGATAATTTTCTTTTTATCGATGAACAAAGTTGGGAGGACTGTGGCAATCCCTTAAGCAATTTAGCAGGAAATACTGAAATAATGAATGTGAACAGTTTTGTTGCATTTGCTATTTAATTGTATAAAACGAACTTGTATGTCACGTGACTGTCTAGTTATCAAGAACGTATTATACATTTTTTCTGTATACATTTTACATGTACAATTTTACTCTGATATACTCTAAGGAATAAAAATACTAAATTTCGAAATATGTTTTTATAAGCAATCAATAATTATATACATGTATGTACATGAGAAATATATAAAACTAGGCATCATTGTTGAAACTGAATTATGTTGTTTAATGATCAATTATTTCATTATATATATTTATATAATATTACTTTCTTATTTAACAATATAATGTTCTGACTGTGTAGTTTTAGAAAATGCGCACATGAACGTATATTGTTTTCAAGTCGTTAAACTTTACTTTTCAACTACTAATATTTTAGAAAATCATTAATGCTTGTGTTTTTTTTTCTAAACATGTAAATCACATGTACATACATGTATAAACATGAGAAATGTGTAAAGTTCCTCTTTGGCAAATAGTTCATTACACACCGTGTCGTTTTGTGTTGTTTTTTAATGTTGTAAATTAAATTAAGTGTTTATCAAATAATTTATGGTTTGCTATTTTTATTACACAGTCTCGTTTTTCAGAGTCAGTGATGCCCCCCACATGTCGATACTTAAATCTTGTAATAGTAATAATGTCGGCGTTGTCTTGATCACGTTCACAATCGTCCTCCAGTCCTCCTCGGATGGTCCCTGACACTTGTATAACTCCACCGTGACCTGATGTTGCAGCTGGCCGACACTGAGCAACAGTTCTCTCCACTCCTGGGATGTCATTGTAATCCACTCGAGTTTAACGGTGATACTCCGTGGTAGCTGACCGATACTGAAGAAAAGTTTCTGCCACGAAGCAGACGACATTGTTACTTCGTATAGCACCACACGTTCTAGATGAGTCATTTCAGGTGATACACGCGGTATGACGTCACCCATATCGATGTTCTCAAGCTGGAGATGCTGTAGCTGAGTTAATGTAGGAATGGTTTGTATCATCTCCTGGCAGGATGTCATGTCCCCTAACGTTAATGATAGGACCGGTGCTGCACGTAGATCTTGCCACAATATGGCGCTGGCTCTGGCTGTCATCTTCTCTAGCAATGACCGGAAGTCGAGCTTCTCCAGACATGCTGGATTCACGTGTAGCTCTCTACATGGTACGTTCTCAAGATACAGCATCTTCAGCTCGTTGAGACGATGTAGGTCCAAGGTGACGTCACAATCACGGTACTGACGCCTGTGGTCCGAGCAGTATATGTTCACCAGCTTGAGCTGTGTCAGTGTTGTGGTCTGGCTGATATAAGCATAGGGACATTTAAGGTTACTGTGAGTCATGAGAACTCCATAAAGATACAATGATTGTAAGCATGTCAGTCCTGTGAGCGCCGTTATACTGATATCGGACAGAGAGATATATCCTGATAGTGTCAGACATTTCAATGTACGGGCTGATTCAGTGAGGATGTCAGCCAGCCATACTGGTTCCTGGCGACAGTATTCTACTCTCAATGTCTCCAGGGAGGTGAACACACCAGGATCCAGCGACTGCATGAACGCTGTTATCTGATCTGGATCTGATAGTTGTAGCGATTTCACGTTACCTTTATTAAAGTTGATAATGATTTTCAAACTTGTTAAATCTTCTTCTGTTAGGATGTAATCGTGAAGATGGATGGAACAACTATCATTTCCGTTTCTCACACTTTCTTGCAAACACTGGACCTGCATGGACTGGTAAGATAACATTGGTCTCAAAGTGTCATAATAAACCGAGTCATTATCACCAGTATCCATGTATGTTCTATATCGACGCGTTACATTGTCAAGGTCAACGATCGTCTGCAGCTCACCGGAAATACATGTATATACTTCCGGACTAATACCACATACAAACACAAATACATTGGACATTTCTAAAATGCCTGAAAGAGATGAACAAACATTAAGAATGGTTAATTTTACAGATTCGTTTTGCCATTCAGACGTTATATAAAGAGCAGAGAAGAATTCCTGTACAGACTTGTGCTGAAAGAAAACATGATATCGTTTTACTGCGACTATGCTGCTGTCCTTGGTTTGACACAACAGTCCAACTTTTAAACAGAACTCGATTTCTTGCTCGGTCATGTACTGGGTGACGATTCTTCTATCAAATATCAAAGATGATTCTCTTTTCTCGCTTAATAATGTGTAAAAAGCTAATTTCCCAAGCTTCAATAATAGGATGTAATAACGTTTACATGTCTCGTTCTCGTTCATACAGTTCGGGACTGGCGCGTTATCGTTTGTCTGTACATGTATATCCGGTATGTCCTTCTTGTTAAGGCCACGTTCGAGTGTGAATTCAGTAATGTTACTGTAAATTTCACATTTTGATTTACCAATGGGAAGACCACCAAAGAACAAACACATAAGTTGAAGCAGAATATACGGATTGTAAATAATATCCCCGATTTCCACTAACTCCAATTCTTCACCGAAATCTGTATTAGTTTTCCCAACTAGGTTCAAACATTTTTCATTTAGTATACAGATTGCATTTTCTTCCAGTTGTTCTCGCGTCTCGTCATTAAGCATGGATATTTCCACGCGTCGATCTATATCTTTTGACGACAGTCCTACAGTTCCAATTTTCCAATCTCTGGTTGTCGTTAACACCGTGCAGCTGTTAGGGTGATTGTTGTGCGGTACCTCGGGTTTTCTTGTACAGTGACCTGGATGAGCCCACTCGTCAAGGCCGTCGAGAATGATCAAGCACTTTTTTTCGTGCAAACATCTTTGTAGGAACTCTTTTGTGTACTGCGTGTTTCTTGACAATTTGTCCGACACCATTTTGATAATCAAATCATCGAGATTGCATTTGGATTCACATTGATAGTCCCTTAAATGAAGGAGAAACAGCAAGTCAAAGTATCTCAATGTATCTAGCTCGTCTTCTTCAGAGTCTAGATCGGTTTCATCAGAATCAAGATCGGTTTCTTCAGAATCTAGATCGGTTTCATCGGAGTGTAGATCGGTTTCTTCCGAGTCTAGATCGGTTTCTTCAAAATCTCGATCGGTTTCTTCTGAGTCTAATTCGGCTCCTTCAGACACTAGCCTGCCTTCTTTAGACGTAAGCTCAGTTTCCTCATAGTTTTCTGCCAACGACTCCAGAGGGGATTGACTTTGGCACCAGGTCATGGTAAGCTTTTGTGACAGCGAGGTTTTACCGAATCCAGCGTTTGCCGTAATGTATATCTTTCTATATCGAACATCGCCACTGAGAAATAGTCCACTAATTGTAATTTCCTGCTTATCTTGTCCCTCATTGCCCGATGTTTTATCTCCCTTTTGTCTATTCTTGCTCGGTTCAAAATAAGAATTTTTATAGGCCAACATGGGAGGTAAGACGTATAAATCTTCAATAGGGACTTTATGTTCATCGACCAGAGGGGATGCCGGTATCACGGACTCGTGATCTTGATAGTAAGTGATGATGTCTTCTTTAAGTTCTGTAAAACAAAGAAAACAATACTGTTGATTTATTTAATGCCGTGGGAACAATTTGTTTTACACGGAAGCCGAAATCCCAACTTTGTGTAGACATAATCGATGAATTTGAATTATTCTTTCTATTTCTATAACGCACTAATAAATCATTTAACGCGAAAATTAAATTCGTGTGAAATAATATAATACCACATCACGCATTTCCTTTACTGAATTGCGCTCTAAGCCACCCTCCCAACCCCCGAAATCAAACCATTGAATACGCGGGTATCTTATGAGAATTATACAACTGCGCGAATTTATGTGCGCGCGAAAAATATTATAACTTTTACAATAAATGTTATTCCCTCGAAATTAAATGATACGACAGTAAGAGATAAGAATTATTATGCAAGTAGACAACTGAGCTTTCCGGTTTTTCTTTGGCGCAATTGAACTCCCATTCTAACTAGAAACCTTATATTACGTGTTATCACGTCATCAACAAATCCCCTCATTGGCACACCAAGTAACAATAGTACGGCAGGCTTATGGAAAGGGGACAATAAAATTGCAACAGGAAATTGTTTATGTGTTTTATGTAAGAATAGTAAAAACGTGCATTTAAAAACAAAATCGGACCATTATTAATCGATTTACGTCGTTTTTCTTATAATCCGGAATAGTTGTATCCGAAATCATCAACACTTTTCACATGTACAGTTGAGAATTTCTATTTTTTACCTGAAAATAGCCTATTCACTATACTGTTTTGTATTGGTCAAGGCATAAAAAGCTATAAATAATAAATTTGTCATAATTCTGAGTGCTATCAGTCATGGTAACCGAGAGACTTGATGATACAAGTGATCAGAAAATATAATAATATGATCATGTAAACATTTACTTTTTATAAGTAACATTTGAAAATAATCTAACTTCTATACCGATTTCTTAAATTATAAACATCAAGAAGTCCTATTTTATTTTTCGATTATCAACATATATTTGAAAAATACCGTGCTATTATGTGGTACTAAATTGCACGGTCACTATGTATCATAGTCATCCACAATTATACATGTCACATGTATCACATGTTAAGATAAGATATTTGTCAGTTAATTTCAACATGAATGTATGTCTAATTAAAAACACACCCTGGTACCAGCTCTCCCAAGTACAGGTGGCCTCCCACATACAACTCACAGTTAATAATTTTAGAGGAGAGTTGGTGTAATTAATTCGTTTTGTATCTCCGAAAATTCGAAACCTTCTAAAAAGTGAAACATATCAGCGCTGTGGTGAATAAATAATGTTTATGCTCTGCAAGTGTTACAACACTTCACCTTGAAATAAACGGACTACGGCGAGCTAAACGTGAAGATTTGACTCAAAATATCAAATGTCAAAATACAACTTAAAATACTCAGCACATACTGCAAATTTATTCATTTTTGAAACGATTTCTTAAAGTCCCGTCTTCATACATCAACCAGTTAAAATTCTAAGTCTTGAACTGTTTTATTTCATGAATGACTCGTTTTTAAAGATGGTCAGTGTTTTCAAAACGGCACTCCCATCGCACAGGTGTGTAATTGTTTGGCACTCACCATATACAGCTACATAAAAGTCTTCTAAAATGTGAAGAAATCGTCAGTATTATAATTTTAGTATATGTGGGAGGTCAATAACAAAGCAAATCTTAATAGTTACTATGCGTCTCTATTTTATAATATTTTAACAATTGTCTACAAAATTGGACCGATAAAGAGTAGATTAGCGTGTAAAATTGCAACTTTTTTGTTCAGTCTTTTGCGTCAAGGTTGTTCTTTCTCTTTCGGGACTGGTTGTTTATTTGCGGCACTACATTAAAAGCAGATCTAAACCAAGCGTATCCTGTAAGAACATTACAATTTCATCAAACGTGTTTAAAACGACAAGATTCTTGAGCTGATCAAGTTCTGGGTAGAATTCAGTCAGTAAATGACCTTATTGCAGTGTTATACTTAGAACATTTAAATCTATACCGAGTATGTTTGTATCGTAATTCTCAACCTAAGAGGTCTAAGAAAGAAGGTAGGCCAACTTTTTCAGCCACGGATATCGCATTTTATCGTGTTGTAGAATTTCTATATGAAAATGAGGAAGACTTGATATCTATAAATGACTTAATTTCTAAGATGGGAGAATTTCCCGACTTATGGAACATTTTGTCGATCAAATTATAATTTCAAGTATAAATGGTAAGCCGAACGTTGTTACATTTCTTGAAATAGCCTCATCTCTTCTTCATCAATTTTACAGCATTCCCAAACAGACAGATCCTAAATTCGAAAAGCGCAGACTCATTCAAACAGCAGCTTTAATAAAAAGTGATATCAAATCCATTGACCTTGAAAAGAGAATTTATCCTGAAGAATTGTCTTGATTTGACAAAAATTTAGAATTTATTTCGGAATCCCTGAAATATTTTCTTTAAGTTAGTATTTTAATAACCGTTAAGGACAAAGACAAAAATGTTGCGTGCATAGGTCAAGCAGTTATGCAAAATGTGAGACCAAGGTCAATACTTTCACCTTTACAATTATGGATAGGCGTTCAGATGCATAGAAAGTTTGGTTCCCTGTTTCCCTGTTTCTTATTGATTCTTAACATGAATACGGATTTTCGGTTTCATACACAGAAGTATGAAAGCGTGACAGTACACCAAGGCACAGAGACAATCGGGTTCTCAAGAGAATGTGTATATAGTATGTTGCAGATAATGTTGGCCACAATAAAGAATCATAGACGGGCTTGACACATTTCACGGGATGGTCATAATCGCTACAATTACGCCTGGAACATGTACATGTAATCTAAAACCAGTCCCTCGCATAACTGTAACAGCCGAAGATGTTGCAGCAGTGGGTAGAATAGATGTAAAATATTTTAAACCCAAAGACAATTTTGAAATACCAGTATGGTTCACCCCACTCCCACAATTTACTTCGGAAGACCCGTTGGAAAATATTGACCTTTTGTGGCAAATATCTTGGTTATTAAAACTGGTTAAACCATCTTGGAAACAAATAAAACATTTTGCGAATGTTCTTCTGTATTTTATGTTCAAGAAGCCACAAAAGAAGATGTAAATATTGCTTGAGAAAAAGCTTTAGTGGTAAAGCTGAAGACTCGCCTAATAATTTGCGGCTGAGTAAATTCTTCCAAAATGTGGTATCGAGCGACAAATATATTTCTCCGCCAACAACAGAAGCACCAAAATACCATAGCCTTCTTGTGTACAATAACTATTACGTTTGCAATTATTTTCAAGTTAAGGTAAAACTTCTGGCAATATTACATTTTCACAAAAACTGTCTAAAGCCGATGGCTACAAAGCGTTAAGTAGTTATTTGACCATTCTTGTGTCTAAAATAGTTTTACAGCATATAAAAATCGCCCGTTTGTGAACAAGCAATTTTGAGTGGGTGGGGTAATTCAACATTAAGACTTGTTGTTTTATTAAAATGACCGATGAAATTTAATTTTTAAGAGACTTGATGTTCATTTACAAATACTATTTTATAGAAGTTAGTTTTAAGACTAGAATTTGAAAGAATGTATGGAACAAGTGTCGAATAATGCTCATTGCCAGCTATTGATGATTTTTTTTGTTTTCAACTTACCATATTTTCAACATGCGAATTTATGGATTTCCGGTGGTCCGATTTTGTCCAATTTTTGATATGATTCAGTTTATATTAAATGTGATTAGTGGTGAAAATTTCATTTCTGTTGCAATTTTGACTAGGTTTGACGTATTTTTTTCATAATGTGACCGTACTACAATGCAGAAGATCACAACCAAATAATGGAGATAAAAAGCCAGCTTAAGTTCATAATAATCAGATAATTGTATAATAATAATATATAATTAAATAAGATCAATTTTACAAATAAAATACCACAAAAATAGCGAAAGAGGACCTGAGAGGTAATCGAACTTATTTTAAGCCTGGTCACACTGTCCCGGTAAACAGCCTTGGTGCGTCCCGGTTTGGACACCGGAGCCAACCGGAAACATCACCGTAGCAAAGCCGGGAAGAACCGCATTGAAACGGGATAAACCCTTTTGAACCGGGACTCGCCGGGAGTGAAACCAATGCCAGCTTATTCCTGGTTGATCCGGGGCAGCACCTCCCTTTTACGGCATGATCCGTCTTGCCACCGTAAGACCACCGGGTGGAACCGTAGTAAACCGGCATGGGCTGTGTCCAAGGGTGAGATACGGTGACATCCCGGTTTGGCCACGGTATGTAACGGAGGAGAGCCGACGTAGCCCCGACTCCAGTCGAACTACAGTTTGGCACGGTAGCAGCCGGTAAAGTAACGGTGGAGCTACGACATGGCTATGGTGCAAGCCGGTGGACGCCGATTAAACTTCGGAAGCCATATTTAAACCATGATTTTATATTAGTGTCCAAATTGGGATCCACCGGGGCTGTATACCGTGGCAATTTGAATTAAGCTTCCCGGTTCATGCCGGTCCATCGACTAAAAATTACTGAGACGCACCGGTCATACACCAGGACAGTATGAAGCGGGCTTTAAGCAAGAAAAGTGTACGTTGCGACAAAATGTCGATATGACGGATATTTGCTGAGTTGTTTGATGTAATATTGTGATTAATTTTGTATTTTTAATTACATGTAACAGGTGAATGATATTTCACCTGTTATCTGTCCATAATTTGACGCAACAATCAAGAATAAATATTGTTTTTAATGGTGAACGCAAATTTAGTATAATTGTCACTGCAGTACGAATTTTCGTTAAAGTTAGTAACAAAAGTCTCCATGTTACGTCCGATCCTCTGATACTAAAGTAGAACAACCAGTTCAGGACTTCCTTAGGTTACCCACAGTAGGTTATTACAGTGAAACCTCTCTATATAGACCACCTCTGAGGCTAAAGAAAAGAGGTCTTAATTTTGAGGTAGAAACTTCTGCATAGAAGGTTTCAACTGATATTAATTAGTGGTCGTAGTATCGAGATGGTCTTAATTTTCGGGTGGTCTATATAAGGGGTTATACCGTATGTGTAATAATTACTGCTTAGAAATAGAAATCTGGATCCAGTTTTGGGAAATAACTCAAGAAATGTCTCGCTAACACAACTCGGCAACTTTAAAATCTAATGAGCGATAGCTTTTGAGACAGTTTTACAAATCAACTTAAAAATAACATAGCTGAGTAAAACAAAAACGGAGTCGACAAGTACCTGTCATATCTGAGATTGTTAACGCAGCTTTCAGTAACATCACTACCAGTCTCGAATAAAGACATAACCCGACCCAAATAATAGGATTGTTAGTGAGTCTGATATTTTTGTAGAAACGCTTTCCCCGACTAGAGCAATATAATTATAATTAATTATGTTCGTGAAACTTGGCCCTGGGTCCAAGATTATAAAACTGAGTATGTAAACCAATCTAAGATCTCAAACTTCCAATTGGTCAATTTTGAGACTGTGTTCAATTTGAACCAATCGGATTGCAGGGATCTGAGACTGTTCTTCAGTCTTAGCTTTTAATGTCATTGAGCCCGGGTTTTTTCTCATTTTTAGCTCTGGTGGCCCTACATGTATCGTGCAGCAGAGCACACTCAAGTTATCCTGATTACCCCGGGTAAATATTTTGAACAGTGAAACCCCGCTATTAAGGCCGCCTCTGGGACTGGGTACAATTTGTCTTAATAGTGGTGTGGTCTTAATTTCGGGCAGAAAATAGTGCAAACTGTAAAATGGGACATTGAAACAGTGGCCATATTATTGAGGTGGTCATTCCAGGTGGTCTTTAACAGGGGTTTAACTGTACGATATTCTGAACAAGTGTGGTGGATAATCAGATGAATACACTTTGGATCTTTCGCATTAACTATTTTGAAACATGCTCAGTAATGTTAACGTGTTTAGAACCGTTCGTCAAACTAACTAGAACTAAAAACGATCTGGTTTATAAGTTTGATCGCGACCGCTCTTAATACCAAGTGTAAACACATACATAGAAAGAGGTCTCTCTTGTTTTGTCGTGTAAACACCACCTTAGTTCAAAATTATGTGAGGGCCGCTTGAAAGAAACTTCCGTTACGGTAAAAAAAAGACATCATCGCAAAAGATTACATCAACGAGAGCACACTAGGTTAATGACGTAGTTCTTTAATACGAATCGCAAATGATCTGAGATTTCGGTGAATAAATTTTATTTACCAAAGTAAAAAATAACATATAAAAAATTATCTGTAAACGAATGACAAACAAACTGAAAAGAGAGTGATAAATATATAAAATACGTCCGAGTACAAGTTTACAAGTAGTTTTACCTGAATTTGTCGAAACAAGTTCTATTTATACACACCGGGTATATTTAATGTTTTACACGGGTATTATGCCAGCTATGTATGTTAACGAGTTTACGTTTGGGTAACATCTTATTGATTATAAAAATAACATTATTAATAAAATGTGTAGCCGCCGAATTGCTTAGTAGTCCAAAGACCGTAAATGTTTTAGTGTCGTACTGTTCGATAACATGAGGGTTACTTCTATGAAATGAAAACCTTGGCAAATCTACTGAAAGAAATCATTCAAATGAATACAGACGCCATCTTCACGTTTCAACAAAAAATCATCATGTTTAGGAAACTTAAATCATTTGTGATTCAATAGTATCTACGGTATAAAATTAAATTCAATTTTTTAATGCGTGTTAGGATAGATAGAGCCTAGTGTTGTTTAAACGGATCGGTGATTGAAAATGTGTTTTATTCTATACAAAGTCATCGCATAAGAAACTATAAAAATAGCTTAATATCTCTTGAGTTTTCTATCTATGATCCAAACACACTTGTAAGGGCCTGCCACACTCCTCCCAATTCTATTCATCGATAAAAATAAAATTATCAAAATCTCAATAACGGTAAAATGCTGTTAAATGAAACTTTGCACAAGTGTATGTTATTAATATATCTTTATTTTACAGATGGTAAGACATATTAGAAAAGTAAAGAAAAATAGCAGGATCTAAAAATTCCCTCAACTTCTATTTACATAAATTCACAAAAACTAAAGAACACAAAACATCATTTTAAATGCCCACATGAGTAATATGATACTGACAACAATTTATTGTGTCCTCATGATTTACTTATGTAAACTTTACGAGATATTAGTAAAAGTGTGTTTGACCTTCAATTTCCTGGTCGCGTAAACGGATGACAATCACTGATTTCTCTTTTAATAGTTGAACGTTTTTTACAAAGTACACAACATTTTCTTGTCAGTATCATTGCGCTCACGAGAGAATTTAAAGTTATGTTCTGCATTGCCTAGTTTTTGTGAATTTATGTAAATAGAATTCAAGGAATTTTTAGGTCTAGCTTTGTTTCTTCACTTTTCTAAGTTGTCTTTCTGTATGCAAAATAAAGATACATTAGTAACCTTCATTTGTGCAAAGTTTCATTGAATGGCATTTTGTCATTACTGAGATTTGATGATTTTTGTTTTATCGATGAATAGGATTGGGAGGAGTGTGGCGATGCCTTAACGATGCTTTCGCTTGAAGTGAGGATTTGTGAATTAAAAAAAAATCGAAATAACGATTCAGTTTTATTCATGTTTATCTTACAATATTTTTCCGTTTTCGGGATCAGTTATCATAAAACTTGTTTTTCTTTTTTTCGCATAATTTAATTATATATATTAAAAAGCACGAGGTTAAAGACCGGTTTCCAATCTAAAGCAACCAACTAATAAGCTGGAGTTTCGAGACTGATCGCCGACCTGTAATCACAAGCTCGATTTCCCAGACTAGGTTCCTATCTGCAGCAACTAACCATTCACAAGCTGAAGTTTCAAGATTGTCATCCGATCTGCAGCAACTTACTAGTACCATTCACAAGCTGAAGTTTCAAGATTGTCATCCGATCTGCAGCAACTAACTAATTACAGACTGGCGTTTCTAGACTTGTCTCAGATATAAAGCAACTAGCCTTACTAACCAATCACAAGCTGACGTTTCGAGACTGGTCTCCAGTCTGAAGCAACTAACTAATAACAGACTGGAATTTCGCGACTGGTCTCCGACCTGAAGCAACTAACCAACCACAAGCTCTAGCAATTAACGAATACGTGTCTAAAATGTTGATACCAGTCTTCGCTCTAACGCGACTAACTAACCTCAAGCTAGAGTTTTACTACGTGTCTTGAGTCTGACGTAAATAACCAATCACATGCTTGAGGTTTGAAACGATCTGAAGCAACTTACCACTAACAAGTTGAATTTTCCTAACTGGTCGTTGATCTGTAGAAACTAACCAATCACAAAATGCATATTTGAGACCGGTCAGCGACCCTAAGCAACCAAACAATCATAAGCTGAAGTTTTAAGACTTGCCTCCGATTTGTCACAATTTACTAGTTACAGGCTGGAGTTTCAAGACCGATCTCTGATCTGAAGCATCTAACTAATCAAAAGACGGAGTTTTGAGACCAGTCTCTGATTTAAAGCAAGTAACCAATCACATTATCGTGTTTCGAGACTGGTCTCCGATCTAAAGCAATTAATTGTGCAGGCATGTTGTAGAGTAAACCACCGATATTACAAGATAGCTGATAGCACAAGGAGCCTCGAGAAATTTCATCAACTTATTGCCAAGATGTAGGACACTATTTTTATGAAAATACCAATTTGGCACCAGAATGAGAGGATATATTATAATTCTCGATCATCTAGGTTATCAGTTGTTGTTTTGTTTTTTCTCAATAACATATTCGCGGTTTGAACTTAAAATCCGATGAGTTAATCTTAAATATCTGTTCACATATTACGCACACTATTCAAGTAAACTAAACCAGACAATTGGAATGTGTTGAACTTTAAACTGGAAGTTGCAAAATAGTTTATTTTAAATTACTTAAAATTCTTGTATTGGTTTGACAAAATCGGAGCAAGATACTGTGTTACTTCGTATTGATATTGTTTTTAGAATTTGTGATGCAAATGTTTAGTAAATCATATGAAATAAGAGCTTAAGAGTCTTCTATGTAAAGTAAACACAGCGATATGAGAACATATGTCTTCACTAAAGGTGATCGACAATGAGTAGTCTTTTTAAATTGTGTCTATGTGTAAAGTTTTAAGAGTAATATCACTGATGTGCTATATCTACCTGGCATAATACGAATTAAAGTATCACTTTCATTCAATAAAAATTGCCATCCGTTTCCTACATTATGTATGTTAAATGCCTGAATAGCAGTGATCGGCGATAACGCCATCATCACGTGGTTTGCGCACCACTTGGTATACAAAAAGCCAAAGGTAGTACAAGCAACTCTTCACAATAAAGGCAGATAGTAACAAGTGTACGATGGAAATGGTCAGAAAACTTACAATGGAAGAACATTCACTGTATTTATGAAATAGATGTATAAACGGTAAATGCTGTAATAGATCTTCCTGATTAAATTAATAAAATGTTGAAATAGATCGGATTCTGGTATACCAAAGAAGTAATTCTACATTTGGTCCCTTTCTTTATCAAAGCTTTCTAGCCATTAACTCCGTGATGCCCATGATAATCTATCAAAAGCACTATTGTAGACCCTGATCTCGTGTTCTGGTTGATGTGGATCTAAACTAGTTGCACAAGGGATGAAAAATCCACCAAGTGAAGCGTTAAATTTCGGTTAATTGCAGTTAATAGAATTCCGAGACAGGCATTACGAACCACAGTTCATATGGATTTTAAGCATTGTGTCCAAAAAGGTTTATGGAAATTATGTGAGTCTACAATGGTGATTATGTCAAGAACAATATCATGGGTTCAAAAAAAATTGCACATTTTGTGTACAATAAGCATGGAATTTAGGCGATGAATTATTTTATTTTCTTAAATAACCAACTTTTAATCCTTAGGAAGTCTACATCCCTCTGTGAACTGATAATACAGCATCTCTCTCTATGCAGTAGGAAAGAAAATAGACCGGCTTTAATAAACATTTTGTCCAAGCATGAAAAAATATAAAAAAGACAAGCAAATTTATTACCAGAATAGTAGCTAGTGTACAAAAAACAGCAAGCTGTGGGATATGTAAATAAGTTGATAAAATAGAAAACTTTGAATGCCGCAAAACACGACATAAATCAAAATATTGCAGTCTCGGGTTGATTTATTGGAAATACATATTACTGTCCACGCTGCTTAAGCCCCGGGTACTAAGTCTTTAAATAATAAACATCATATTACGATGTATACCTAAAATGTATAGCTCTCTCAGAAATGATTAGATATTGTCATTTTCATAAATCCAATTTATTCCTTGCATATGCGGTCAATTAGCATATCTACTGACACAATCATTTTGTCCATAACAACAATGCCGAATTGTTCTTTTTCTGAGTCTGATTTTTTCTTAAACACTTTCTTTGTTTTCCGTCATTGTGTATGCACTGTTGATGGTAGTAGACCATCGATTGTTTGTACTACCTTTCTCAACGGCTTATCAGTCGGTGCTATTTTTAGAAACTAATCTTATCTGACGATCACTGCTATTGCATACATTTAGTCTGGACTGATTTAGGCCTAAGTGCATGGTTGTTTAAAATTGGCATATTTGGAGACAACTGAAGATGCAAAATAAATAGTTTGCATACACGATAATTGAAAGATCAAGCTCAGGTTATATTACTTTTTATCAGTACAAAGAACACCGTTGCTTTTATTACAAAGCATGTTGGATTTGGCGGATGAAAATATAGTTTTCACACATTTCGAAAAAAATTAATATCAATTTCATTTTATCGTATCAACCACATTTTGCACATATAACAGTCGGGATTTTTATTACGTGGACTCTGTTTTGACTTCGGGAATTACTTTAATTGAATGAATATGTGCGACAGATCAATGTTTCAAGCGAAGTTTCCTACTTTTGTTTTCCGCCACTCGGCCGTAGAGCGACATTTGGCTGTATAAACAACACATGCATGATTTGGTTCATATGGTAGTCTAAAGTTTTCTTCTATTTCTGCTTTCATCAGCGAGTGAGTTTCCGTGGCAAATAAACTACAGTGTGCAGGAAAGAGGTTATATGTTATATGTATATATACTGTTAGTTCAAGACCTGTCAACGTTAAGATCTTTCATATGAGGAAGCTTGTAGCTAGCTTGCGGAACGTCGGTGGTTCTACCCGGGTGCCCGCTCGGGCCTGAAAAGTGTCCGGAAGGGGCACCAGGGGTCTTCCTCCACCATGTAATAGCTGGTATGCCAAATGGGCCTACGAAACAATAAGATTAGCATCTGTTGATGTTGTGGCCTCTAATCTACATGAAACTACACGAAACATGAAATGAATAATTAATGTATTTTTTTTTTATTTTTACGAAATAGAGCTATTACCTTTGAAAAGGACGTCGTCCATTTCGGCGACAACTTGCCTGACAGTCTTTATTTGTTGTTCGGCTTCTTGCTGAATGATTTTGATCGCTTTATCTCTCGCATTTGTGATCTCTCCCAAACTTGCCACTGATACTTCCTGGACCTTGGCTAGATGGTCCAGTATAGACTGTATAGCTTCTTGTTGCTGCTCGCTGATACGTTTACTGATATCTTCGTCAAGGACTTTAGTTATATCGCCCGCTGTGATAACCAATGTGTTAAACTGCATCTGTAGACATGAGTTCTCTCATTAAACAAAGTTGTATTATTATTAATATTATAATTATAATTATTATTATTATTATTATTATTATTATTATTATTATTATTGCATAAGAAGAGCAATCAATACGCATTAATCTTGTTTTAGACTTCTTATATCCGTATGAACTAGTGCGTTTATAGTGCACAGTGAACAAGTGTGACATATTTACATCTAATACAGTACTGTGAACGTTTTAGGTTACAAACGAAACGCACGATACGCGATAGACGGACGCACGTTAAACGATAGACGGACGCACCATACACGATAGACGCACGATAGACGTTGCACGATATGCGATACACGTTTTTGACATACAAATGGCGGTGCCTCGATCTAAATTTAACGAAAATGTTCTTTTCGCATTGCAAATCAAAGTATAATTAGTACCACGAACTTGTGTTTCGCTGATATATTAATCTTCTTTTCAATTAATTGACTTTGCTGAAACAACAACAACGTTTTTAATTTAAGTAAAGACTAGGATTTACACAAGCAAACTGTAATTGGATGCACGGATGATTCATTCTCATGACTGTAATGGATAATTCTCATAGTTTTTAAACTGATTATCACTAAGTTTGATATCTAGTTGTCTTCTACTATAAATTCCCTTTAAAAAGATACCATTTTGAGCAAGATAGCACAATAAATAATTATTTTATGTGTGAAAATGTTAATGGAAACAAGCCGATAACATGAAAAGTGCTGATTTTGACCAGGATACATCATACAGAAATGGCCAGTCTTAAACCCAGAGCCCCAGAATGACTAAGTTTGGTATCTAGTTGTCTTCTACAAGAAATATCCTTCAAATATATGTATGTTTGATCAAGATATGATAATAAATAATGATTTTACAGTTGAAACAGTTTGTCCAAAGAAGCTGAGAAATTGCCAAGTGCAGGTTTTGACCAGGTTACATCATACAGAAATGGCCAGACTTACACCCAGAGCACAGGAATCACTAAGTTTGATAACTAATTGTCTTCTACTATTATAAATATCCTTCAAATATATTTATGTTTGAGCAAGATATGACAATAAATAATGATTTTACAGTTGAAACAGTTTGTAGAAAGAATCCGAGAAATCGCAAAGTGCAGATTTTGAGCTACCCCTATCACACATAAAAAGGCTAGACTTAAACCCTGAGCCCAGGAATCACTAAGTTTGATATCTAGTTGTCTTCTACTATAAATTCCCTTTAAAAAGATACCATTTTGAGCAAGATAGCACAATAAATAATTATTTTATGTGTAAAAAAGGTTAATCGAAACAAGCCGATAAAATGAAAAGTGCTGATTTTGACCAGGATACATCATACAGAAATGGCCAGTCTTAAACCCAGAGCCCCAGAATGACTAAGTTTGGTATCTAGTTGTCTTCTACAAGAAATATCCTTCAAATATATGTATGTTTGATCAAGATATGATAATAAATAATGATTTTACAGTTGAAACAGTTTGTCCAAAGAAACAGAGAAATCGCCAGGTGCAGGTTTTGACCTGGTTACATCATACAGAAATGGCCAGACTTACACCCAGAGCACAGGAATCAGTAAGTTTGATATATTATTGTCTTCTACTATAAATATCATTCAAATATAGGTATGTTTGAGCAAGATATGACAATAAATAATGATTTTACAGTTGAAACAGCTTGTAGAAAGAAGCCGAGAAATCGCAAAGTGCAGATTTTGAGCTACCCCTATCAAGCAGAAATGGCTAGACCTAAACCCAGAGCCCAGGAATCACTAAGTTTGATATCTAGTTGTCTTCTACTATAAATTCCCTTTAAAAAGATACCATTTTGAGCAAGATAGCACAATAAATAATGATTTCATGAGTGAAAATGTTAATCGAAACAAGCCGATAAAATGAAAAGTGCTGATTTTGACCAGGATACATCATACAGAAATGGCCAGTCTTAAACCCAGAGCCCCAGAATGACTAAGTCTGGTATCTAGTTGTCTTCTACAAGAAATATCGTTCAAAAATATGTATGTTTGAGCAAGATATTACAATAAATAATGATTTTACAGTTGAAACAGTTTGTCCAAAGAAGCCGAGAAATCCCAAAGGTCAGATTTCGACCTACCCCTATCACACAGAAATGGACAGACCCATTTCCAGACTCTCAGGACCATAATTTATCTATCTAGATTTCTTGTACAATGAATATCCTTTAATTCTATGTATGTTTGAGCAAGATATGACAATAAATAATGATTTTCTGTGTGAAAATGTTAATCAAAACAAGCTGATGAATGAACAAGTGCTGATTTTGACCAGGATACATCATAAAGAAATGGCTAGACTCATTTCCAGACCCCAAGAACACCTAAATTATCTATCTATATGTCTTGCACAATAAATATCCTTTAATTTTATGTATCATTAAGCACAATATGACCATTTATTATGACTTTATGGATGAGAATGTTGGTAAAAACAAAACAACAAATAAAAAATAGTTCATTTTGACCAATTCATAATATACAAAATTGACCATACTCAAAGACATCCACTCAAAACCCCTAATATATCTATCTAGATGTCTTATACAATAAATATTCTTTAATTCAATGTATATCTGAGCAAGATATTATCTTAAATAATGATTTTATGTGTGAAAATCTGTATCAAACAAAAAAGACGGGAAAGTTGATTCCATCATACAGAAATGCCCTTACTTACATCCAGACAAACAGTACCCCTTAATTATCTATGTATAAGTCTTCTACTATGAATATCCTTTAATTCAAATAATATGTAGTCCTGACCATTTTTATTTGTTAACCCTTGAAAATTCATTAACAGTAATCAAAGTACATAATTATGTATGAATATTTTATATATAATATCAACCATTTTTACTTTAGTGTGGTTCATTTTGTATAATTCTACATGTTTAAAGAATAGAATATTCTTTAAACACTAACTGGGGTCAAAATGCTACAAAAATAACAATAACAATAAATTTACGTAACCTCACTGAGTCAGATATTGAAAAATATTCTTCAAAATCAATTTTATTATTTTTATGATAAATAATTTTGTCGCGACAAGAGTCTTTGGAAACTTTTTTCCCATTTAGTTGTTTTAAAATATCCCAGTTAAGATTTTTGTCATTTTTGTTAGATTCTGGCCCGAGTTAATGTAATCAGCCTGTTTTTATTCCTTAAAACCTGTAAAATAATATAAAAGCATTAGGAGAGGAGAAAACAGTTACTGGCATGTATAATATAATGATTTGATAGTTTTCAAATGTTTTTTATTAAGGATTTTGTATCTTAATATATTTTTCTCATTCTTTGCAAATGAATCGGAATACATTTTGCCTGAAAAATATTTGTCAAAATCAATTTTATTATTTTTATGATAAATAACTTGTCGCAACAAGAGTCGTTTGTAATTTTTCCCCATTTAGTTGTTTTAAATATCCCAGTTAAGATTTTTGTAAGATTCTGGTCCAAGAAAATGTAATCAGCCTGTTTTTATTCATTAAAACCTGTTAAATAATATAAAAACATAAAGAGGAGAAAACAGTTACTGGCATGTATTATATAATGTTTACATATAAACGTACTTGGATGATTCTTCGTGAATATCTTGGAATGCATGTTGCCCAAAAATGTATTTAGTAGAAATGTAGTGACGCTAGACTCGTGCGCAGCATAGCATAGTCCAGTCGGTGATGGTCTGGTCCGGTACGGTCGGTACCGGTATATAGCGGAGCGAGTACCATCCGGGGAACCAGTGTGTGTGTAGCAGGCTAGCGGAAACAGATAACCTAGACAGAATCACTTTATCGTTGATAATCCAAGGAGCAGCATCTCATCTACAAACTGTGAGTGTATTTACTTTTCTATCTGGTATTTGTGTAACTAAATACGCGGTTCAACATTGGTGGCAGCGTTTATTTTTGCGAACCCCCGCTCTGCCAAAATCGCCACCATAAAAATTGGGTCAGCCGTCCGGTACGACCCAAACCTTTTGAACCGAAGAGGGAAAGGGTTAGTTGGTTGAAATCAATATATTTGCAATTAAATATCACAGCCACATTCTTATTTTGACAATTTTGGCCGTAATTTCTGTTATTTTTGCATTTATTTTGAATCTTCAACTGCGCATGCTCCAACGGAAACATTGGCATTTCCTGTATTGCAAATTTCAAATTACAGAAAAATAAGCATTTTTGTATAAGTGAGGCCGTCCGGTAAGCTTATACATCATTCCATTCAATTATTGTAATTAATTTAGTGATTAATTGAAATAATTTTTCTGTTTATTTGATAATTGGCCCTATTTGTGCATAAATAGACCTCTATTTTGCCATGTCATTGACCGGATCACCTCCCAGGGTAAAGAAGTCTTTGTCTAGGTTGTCGGTTGCCGACAAGCTGAAGGCTGCACCAGCACCATCAGAACCTGCAGAAGAGCAGCAGGAAATGGCAGCAATCTTACCTAAGATTGCCGTCAATTTTGCATCAGCATCAGAGCTAGAAACCATTCCAGGTATTAAATCTAAGCTAGCTAAGGCACTAATTACTGTTCGTGAAAACAGCGGTAATTTAACGTTGGATGTTCTGGAGACTATAAGTCGCAGAAAATTCACTGCCCGAGTTGTTGAGTTGCTCGATTTTGTATAAAAATCCAGCTCTCTCCGCCTCGTCCAGTGAAAGTGAAGAAAGCGAGGACGATGAAGAGGATGAGCAGCCCTCGCAAGCTGTTGAAAATGTGTTGCCTCAGGCCCAACAGGCTCCTGTAAGTATTGAGCCACGAATACAAGTAAGCCATGTGACGACGCCATATGTGCCAAACATGGCACCAGATTACATGTCTAGCCGTCCGGTAAGACATGCCCCAGCAGCCGCGTCAACACCATCAGGTTGGCCAGATATGGGCGCAATCCCCAGAACAAAAAGGCCAGTTCCAACACCATTTAATGAGTATGACAGTGATGATGAGACCTCTCATTATCAGCTGCCCTCCAGAAGATCAACGCGAGTACGTGAAGTTATTGCTTCTTTACCTAAGCACTTAACATTCAACGGCAAGGGCAACTGGAGTGCATTTCGTCTGAAATTCACTCAGTATGCTCAAGTCTGCGAATGGACGGACCAGGAGTGCCTGAATGGCTTAGTGTGGTGTCTAACAGACAAAGCGTTAGACTATTACACTGTAATGAGTGAACGTAATGAAAAATTTTCATACCGCAGCTTATTACGCCGACTGGATGAGCGTTTCGGTGAACATGAGCTCCCAGCAGCAGCTCAAGTTCGATTCCAACAAGCTACCCAGAACTCTGGGGAGTCCTTAGAGGAGTGGGCGGATCGTGTGCTCACAATGGCTGCACGTGCCTTCCAGGCTGTTCCGGAGGATTATGCTACCGAGCAATCGGTAAGCCGGTTTTGCCAAGGAATGCTAGATAAAGATGCAGGGCAGCACGTTTTTCTACGAGAACCCAGTTCCGTACAAAAAGCTATGCAGATGGTACGAAAATACCAACAAGTGCATAGTGCTATGTATGGCAAGCCAAAGCAGAAAAAACGTGATAATGCGGAGGAAGCTGCACCAGTCTATGCAGTAGCCAGTGCACCACCTGACGTGCATCCTTTCATGAAAGCACTTGAAGAGCTGGAGCAACGACTCCAAAAAACGTTCTTAGAGAGCCAGAAAAAAGGGCGTCGTAATCGCCGCCGATCCACCGCCTGCTACAATTGTGGCGAGGAGGGGCATATCAGGAAAGATTGCCCTAAGCCCAGAAAGGACAAGAAGGATTTAAACGGGAAGGGGTCGGAAAAAATGGTGCCTCCCCGACCCAAGAAAGATTAGGCCACTCACAGAAACGGGTTAAGGTAGCGAAAATGCTTCTTCAATCCGTGAAACCTGCAGAAAGTGAGGCTGATTCAGCCGTCCGGCTACATAATCAACCTCAGCCGTCCGGCTATACCCACAATCAAGATGCGATCCTGATCCAAAACAGCGACAGCTCCAACAACGCTTCACAAGCCGACCGGCTAGCTGAAGCAACACCGAGCAATTGCCAAAGTGCAGTACCGGTTAACAATGCGCCGGAACACTGTATCTCTGATGTAACTTGTACTGAACCAGGTTATGACATTCATCAGCCGTCCGGTAGTATGATGTCATATCAACAAGCACTTAGATCAGGTAGTGACGTTCATCAGCCGTCTGGTAGTATGACGTCACATCAACAGGTATCATCACCAGGTAATGACGTTCATCAGCCGTCCGGTAGTATGACGTCATATCAACAGGTACCGTCCAGTAAATCAGTTACTGCAGTACCGGATACTTTGGATGAACCAGATTTGATATGCGGGAATCCAGGGGATAATACTGGCCCAGGGAAGTCCAGGGAGGGGGGACGCTCTCTTCCGGATCAACCTGAACAGATAGTTGTTTGTCAAATGAGGTCAGTTTCTCAATTTACAATGCAAGTCCGTGTTGAAAATCAATGTGTTAAAGCCATTGTTGATACAGCTGCCCAGGTGACTATCATTTCAGATAGGGTATATAACTCTCTTAATAAAAAACCTAATAAATTAAGGGATGTTAAATTACTTACTGCGGGGAGGGAGATGGCTATGGAAGGGTTTGTTGCAGGACCAATTTAAATAAAAATTGGGGATAAGTGGTATAAAGAAAATGTTTATGTAGCGCCAATTGAGCAAGAAATGTTGCTAGGATTTGACATTTTAGTAAACCGGGGACAAGCAATTTTAGATATGGGTAGAGGGGTTCTAATTTTTTATGGTGGACAAATTATCCTAGATGTGGGGTCGGGAGGGGATACACCTACATTTGCAAGAGTGACCGTTGCAAAACGTCTAGTCATACCACCACAATCCGTTGCTAGGGTTAAGTGTCACATAGATAAAACTCTCTCTGATTATTACATAGAGCCAGTGGAGCAATCCAAATTTCTTGTGCCTAGAATAGTCCGGGAGGGGGGTTATCAGCCCATTATGTGTCTTTTAAATCCAAGTGACAGTTATAGGGTTGTAAACAAGGGTGCCGACCTTGGTAGGGCATACCCTGCTGACATTATCCAGGAAAATGAATCGGTTTCTGTCGAACATGTGACAGAATATCTACCCAAGGCAACATTACCTATTATTACCTAATGCCTTCAATAAATACTAATTCGTTATTTTCAACTGTTTAATCAGGCAGCAAAAATTACCACACATGCGCAGCGACGCAGTGAACTGTTGACCGGTCAACATTTTTAACTGTTGCCCTCCCCATCTTCGGGTATTTCCGTAAACGCATTGTCCTCCACTATTCGGTAAATTTTGGTAGTTCAATCCAAGGTACGGTAGAGGTTTTTAGCTAATCAAGCGTCAACAGGACACCATTGTAAACAACCGAAATCTCGTCTGTTTTTTTCGAAATAAAAGATGTCAACCCGTTTCCAAGATATATCTGAGGACGAATTAAACAATCTACTTGAAAATAGGGATTCCTTTAGCACAAAAACGTGATTAAAGGCGTAGGAGCTTTCAACAGAAATGAATTTGTGCAAAATTCCAGCCACTACATGGGTGCACCGTCTTATTATTTCTCAAACTCGACCATGAACATTCATCACCACTATTGTTGACAGTGAAATTTGAATGATAAAGTGATAAAACTGTTTTAGGTTACCATAGTTTCAAACAAACTTTGTTGCACATGTTTATGTAACATTGTTACCGGTATATTGTTGTGTTAAATGAAATACACTTAATACAGTTGAAATATTTATGGATTATATTGTTTTATCTATAAAGTGAAGGCATTAGGTAATAAAACAGTTATATCATGGATGTGTGGGGAACAGTTAAAATTGTTGTCCCTCGGTATCAGGGATGACATTTTAAACTGTTGCCCTCGGCATTCTGCCTCGGGCAACAGTTCAAAAGTCATCCCTGATACCTTGGGACAACAATTTTGACTGTTCCCCACACATCCATGAAATAACTGTATAATGTTGTGCCTAAACATGCTACCCACAGTGAAACGGCTACAATGCCACCGCACCTGCAGCAAGTGTTTACAGAATCCTGTAAACAATTGAATGAAGATCAGAGCTTGAGACTGGCACAGCTGCTGATAGAGTTCCAGGATGTTTTTGCTGCTGATGAGTTCGATCTAGGTAACTTTACTGCGATCGAACACCAGATCGACATGCGACATGGTAATGCGAGACCAGTTAAACAGCGAATAAGGCGTACACCTGTATGCTTTGCTGGTGAAGAAGAGGCGCACTTGCAGAAAATGCTGAAAGCAGGCGTTATTCAGGAGTCTACTTCAGACTGGGCATCTGCACCGGTGCTGATCCGTAAGCGTGATGGGTCAGTGAGGTGGTGTATCGACTACAGAGCGCTGAATGAAGTTACAGTCAAGGATGTATTTCCATTACCGCTGGTAGACGATTGCCTCGACACCCTGGCTGGAAGTGTTTGGTTTTCCAAACTGGATGCCAATTCAGCATATTGGCAGATCCGGATCAAGGAGGAAGATCGCAAGAAGACTGCTTTCATTACCAAGTATGGTCTCTTCGAACATGTTCGCATGGGTTTTGGTTTGACAGGGGCACCTGCCACCTACGCTCGAACCATGAACCTGGTTTTACGGGGACTGACATGGAAGACTGTCCTAGCCTTTCTTGATGATATTCTTATCATGGGATCTAGCTTCGATGACCACCTGGTCAATCTTCGTGAAGCTTTGTTAAGATTTAGAGAATATGGGCTGAAGCTGAAACCCAAGAAATGTACCTTTTTTCAACGAGAAGTCGAGTTCTTGGGAAGGAGAGTAAGCAGTAACAGCATATCCATGTCAGATACAGACATAAAAGTTGTCCAAGATTGGCCTGTACCTACATGTGCCAAGCAAGTTAAAAGTTTCATGGGTTTGGTAAACTATCACCGAGGGTTTATCAAAAACTTTTCCAAGATTGCTGTTCCCTTGTATGCAATTACCGGCAAACAACCGTTTGTTTGGGGCCAGGAACAAGAGAAAGCATTTGAAACTTTAAAGAAGGCTTTAAGCAACCCACCCGTGTTGGCTTTGCCTAATCAAAAGGACATGTTTATCCTGGATACAGATGCCTCAGATCTAGCCATTGGGGCAGAGCTCCTTCAAATTCAAAACGGGGAGGAGAAGGTCACAGCATACGGGAGTTATTCTTTGACCAAGGAACAACGGAGGTATTGTGTAACCAGGAAAGAGCTGCTAGCAGTGGTGCGCTTTACAAGACAGTACAGACACTATCTGCTAGGACGACCATTTGTTGTGAGGACAGATCACTCAAGCCTAAGATGGTTGATGCGATTTCATGAACCGCAGGGTCAGTTGGCGAGATGGTTGGAGGAGCTGTCTCAGTTTAACATGGTGTTAAAACATCGTGGAGGTCGTGAGCATGCAAATGCGGATGCACTGTCCCGACCGCCAGCAACTGACGGTCAGTGTATGGCATTTACAGCCGGAGTGCGACTGGAGGACTTACCCTGTGGAGGTTGCAAATACTGTGCTAAAGCCCATGGAAATTGGGGATCCTTTTTCGAGGCTGTAGACGACGCAGTGCCGTTGGTGACCAAGGCTGTACAACCTTCGTGCCCTGTAGTTGGCGCCGACTCCAGGATTGATCAAGGTGCTTTGGGGAACCACAAGGGCATGGGTACGACTGTCTACGGGAAGATTGATGAAGTCAAAATCAATCAGGCAGCAGAGGTTCACAACACACCGGTTAGTCAGGTTAACCTTAATCTGATGACCGACGTAGCAGAATCCAGGATTCTGGATGCAGGCGAGGGTTGCATTACCAAATGCAGTCCTGTCTGGCAGGCAGAAACTCTTCTCTGGAAACCTGGAGAGGAAGTTTGCTCCGAAGATGTTGCCATGATGGCCAGAGCGATAGATCTGGTACCCTGGGAAACAACTGATTTTTCCAGTACAGAAGAAGTCGTGAATGTCAATCTGGTGACTACCCGACAAAGAGCCAAGGTTACAGATCCTCAGCCAGCAGATCCTCCTGTGGTTGGGTCACCTAATCCTATGCCGTCTGGTTTGGATGGGTCACTCAGTCCTGCGCCGTCCGGTCGGGATGCCACAGGATCACAGCTAAATCCTGTGCCGTCCGGTCAGGATTCCAAAGGAAGTCAACCGAGTCTTGCGCCGTCCGGTCGGGACTCGGCAACTGTCATGTACAGCTGGGGATTCTCAATACCTGAACTCATTCAGGCTCAACAAAAAGATGAAGATCTACGTTTCCTGTTGGATTGGTTGCAGAATGCCACAGAGCCAGAACCTTCTGCTCTGTTCCGTTCCAGCCCGGCGACCAAATCCTATTGGTTAAACAAGGAACAATTTGTACTGATCGATGGAGTACTCTACCAAAATGATGTCAACACTGGCGACAAAATGCTAGTCTTACCTACTGACCTTAGGGAGACAGCTATAAGGTTGAATCATAACCTTCCTTCTGCCGGACATCAGGGTGCGGCTCGTACCAAGGAGCGAGTGAAGGAGAAATATGCATGGTATGGTCTTGGTAAGGACGTTGACAGGTTTGTAATTGGTTGCGCCACTTGTAACCAAAACAAGAAGACTGACCGTCAGGGCCGATGCCCTTTGACAGACTACCATGCCGGAGCGCCTATGGAGCGTGTTCACTTAGACTTCTTGGGTCCACTTCCCAAGACACCCAGAGGAAATTAGTATGTACTGATGATGGTCGATCAGTTCACCAAGTGGGTGGAGTGTATACCTCTTCCAACCCAGACAGCGGAAGAAACAGCCCGCGCAGCAGTTAACAGCTTCTTTTCAAGGTTTGGTACACCATTTGAAATCTTTTCGGACCAAGGCCGAAACTTCGATTCAAAACTATTTACTGAGGTTTGTAAAATTTTAGAGATCCACAAAGCTCGTACAACTCCATACCGAGCTTCTGCCAATGGACAGGTTGAGAGGTACAACCGTACTCTCATGGACGCCGTCAGGTGTTTCATTGGTAAGTCTCAAAACCAATGGGACCTGCATTTACAACAAATAGCAGGTGCCCTCAGATCATCAGTAAACCGAATGACTGGGTACACCGCTAACATGCTGATGTTAGGGCGTGAAGTTAACACTCCCGCACACCTTATGTTTCCCCAGGAACAAGGTAAGATCACCGGTGTTGAGAGTTATGCAGGCGAACTCATTTCTAACCTGCATAAGGCTCATGATGTTGCTCGGAAGGTTTTGAAGACCACTTCAAAACGAATGAAGCGAAATTATGATCTTCGTATACTGGAAAGGTCATATGAAGTCGGTGATGCAGTATACCTACTTGATACTGCAGTACTGAAGGGTAAGTGCCGAAAACTTTGCCCGCCATGGAGAGGTCCAGGGGTAATTGTAACTAAACTCTCTTCTTTCATTTTTAGAGTCAAGCTCCGGAACGCGGTGTTTGTGGTCAACCATGACCGGCTGAAACCCTGTCGTGATCGGGAATTACCCCAATGGATACTACACTGGAAAGATAACCCTAGACAAACTATTATTACAACAGGTGATAATAAAGTTTACTGTTTTTGTAGGAAGCAGTGGCAGGGAAGATTCATGATCCAGTGTGATATCTGCCAAGAATGGTTCCATGGTTCATGTGTCAATGTTACACCAACCGATGCATTAGACATTGACGTTTACAAATGTCCAGAATGTCTTAACCGAAATAGACGTTTGTAACAAATTTGATTTTGTCTAATCATGTTGTTTTTCGGCTATTCCAGAAAAATGGCAACAGGAGGGAAAGGCTTTGCTCTAACCCTAGAGCCAATCAATCGGTCCAGTGATCGGGGCAAAAACTGCAGCGTAAAGGATGTTGCAGAGGCTGTCACCGCCGCGGGTAGTACAGAAGAGGGTAGGAAGCGAGCGATCAGAGCCCTGCACCGGCAGGTCAGCATCGCTAAAGACAAGAAGAAGACCAAGTGGCTACAAGATCTAGCCTGGTATTTGGATAGTCTTGAATTCCTAAGTCGTAAGTGGATTTCAGACAACATCAGCTTCTTGCCACCTGTCAAGAAAGCTACCTGGAATGAGAATCCCGCTGGACCCAGCCGAGATGTTCGTCTGGGGAGTGACCCCACTCTCCAGCGAACAGGTGAACATCTTGATGAGGAGGACCCCACCTCGGTTGAGATTCAAGAACATAAGCTTCTGGATGTAACAGGGGAGAACTCGGACATGGAGGTGGACAAAGAGGAGGATGACAAAATCCTCGCTTCCAGTCCGGAGAACAGCACAGCTCCGACGAAGCCGGTGAGCCCTGTGAAACCTGTCACAAGGGTGTCACCCACCGCCACAGTCACTTCAGAATCTGAGCGTGCCGTCCGGTCCTCAGCTTCTGTTGCCGACGTTCTGGAGGATACTGAGCGTGCCGCCTGGTCCTTAGTTTCTTACAAGAAGTCGTACGCTAGTGCCGTCCGGTCAGGTACGACTGGATCCAGAGCAACTCAATCGAGGACATCAGCACCTTCCACTTGTGCCGACCGGTCAGTGGATAGGTCAAGGAAGCCTTCTGATCATCGGGATCATCGGAGAACCGTGGCTCCGATTAGATCAGGAACCGGCCATCTTCAGGGAGGAAGGGGAAGAGGAAGGAGAGATGATGATAAGAGTCTCAGCCAGCATCGACGGCAGCAGGGACATCAGCGGGAAAGGAGCCCGGCAAGACATCCAATCCGCCACTCCAGACCGGAGAAAAGGGAACGCCCTTCTTCGGTGGAAAATATTCGAGTGCGAGTGGATGTGCAGCCGCACACGTATCCGGTGTGTCCATTTGTCAATTGCGGTGCTGCGCTGAGGGAGAGACACATCTTTTCCTGTCACCTGCCAGGAGTCTTCCAGCCATGTTTGAGTGGGGAAGACATTGCTCATCGAAGGATTGGGGCCTTGAAGCTCATTACCCGGTGGCTTCTTGGTGCCCAAAGATCTCTCCCTGATTTGGTCACATACCTGGATAGCATGGGAGCAACCAGGAACGTCATTCCAGTCGATGATGTGGTCTTGCGCCAAGCCATGACCGAGTTTTGTTCCGTGCTGAGAGCACCAGTGCCTGAGGACTTGTCCCTGAAGCCGTCCGGTAATGGGATCACTGCTCTCTTGCACTGGCGGGCCCTCATTGTGTTAATGTCAACCCTGGAGAAGCATCAGGAGGAAAGCCTGAAACAACAGTTTTCACTTTCCCCAGAGGAGTTACTACTGCTACCTCAACCTCCAAGAGCATTTGACAGCCACTGTCACCTGGACCGGACAATGAGGGTACTGGGTATTAAGGTCCAGACGTTGGAAGCCATCTGTGAGGACCTCCCCATAGATGAGGCTTATGAAGTCCACTTAGCCGGGGCCGTGGGAATCTTCTGTGACCCAGAAACGCATCCTACCCAGGATCAACTTCAGAACTGGGTCAGCCAGGGAGTCGTCCCAGTGATTGGCCTTCACCCGAAGCGACCAATCACTGAGCCGGAACTTGCCAAAATGAAGGAGCTTCTCGCGTTACCGGAAGTCGCCGGACTTGGAGAAGTCGGTATAGATCATACCGAACCACCATCTACCTGGGCAGCACAGATGGAGAAATTGGAAAGGGCACTAAACCTTTTGCAGTCGCACCATATCCTGGTGATTCACTGTCGGAGCACCCCAGATATGGATGTGGCGGATGAAGCTGTGATGAACGTCATGTACCTACTGATGGCACATCCATCTGTTCGGAGGGACCAGTTGATACACCTTCATTGTTACACTGGTTCCTGGTCAACACTTCAGCGATGGATCAAGGAATTCCCACATACCTATGTTGGATTCACATCCATCGTTGCCAAAGACCGAGCAACAGCTGAGCAGTTGGAGGCACTTACCCAGCTACCAAAGGATCGTCTCCTGATTGAGACAGATGCTCCCTATTTCAGTATGGGCACTCACGGGCGGAGTACTCCAGGAATGATCGGAATGGCCACAGCCAAGGTTGCAGGAGTCCTTGGTCTTCCCTGGAAGGAACTTCTTAAAGTGTCCACGGACAACACAGAGCGCCTGTACATCAGGAAGATGCCACCCGTCTGTGTCGAGGCCAAGTAGAGGGTCCAGGACTCCACTGGGTTCGGTGCGGCCCAGTGGAAGGGTTAGGTCTCAGATCAGTTACCTGACTGATCTGTTGCCGAGTACTAGTACTGGTCTTTCACCCAGGAAGCCCACTTTCAACCCTGTTGACTGTGGGGAGCCGTGGCACACCTCAGAACCGAATGGTATACCATCCGTGATCAAGTCGCCGTGAAGACGTCACACCGGAGTCCGTCCTTCAAATAAAACGGGGAGGAGTGTAGTGACGCTAGACTCGTGCGCAGCATAGCATAGTCCAGTCGGCGATGGTCTGGTCCGGTACGATCGGTACCGGTATATAGCGGAGCGAGTACCATCCGGGGAACCAGTGTGTGTGTAGCAGGCTAGCGGAAACAGATAACCTAGACAGAATCACTTTATCGTTGATAATCCAAGGAGCAGCATCTCATCTACAAACTGTGAGTGTATTTACTTTTCTATCTGGTATTTGTGTAACTAAATACGCGGTTCAACAGAAATCCTGTTACCATTTTAAATAATAAATAATGTTACAACAAGACTGTTTGAGATGTTTTCAACCGGTTTATCAAATAATGGAATTATCTGTTTGATACGATGATCCAGGGACAAGAATTATATGGGATGGAGTCATTGAAAAATAAAATTGCTTCATTTATTTAACATCCTTTTTTTTAATTGTCAAGACACATTTTCAAATGGTGTGGTGGGTTATTATGGTTCCCAATGGCACACACTGTGACACAGCTCTTGACACTTCAGTTTGTTTGTTGATCCAGAAGATTATCACTGGCTTCACTGCATAGCTTTATAAGATGCCTTGATTGTATATACAAGGCACCAAATAAATTCATAAACACTGCGCCAGGACATTTCCTATCTGTCAAATCGTTTCAGTTCATCCGCTACTGTAGTCCAGTTCTATTTCAGCTTAAAATCTAAGACAACAGCGTCATTGTTGAAAGAGGAAGACATTCTTAACAACGATGCTAAATAAACAATTTTCAGAATGTATTTTCCACTAAAATATCCAAGATTTTATTTTAACATTTTCACTTCCGTTTTTCATTTGTTGTTTTTGTTGACGGGAGTGGTCTAAAATACAAACCTTAATAACGTAGACTGTTACACACTGTGTATACTATCTATAGATATATTTCGTGTAAGAGATTTCTAAAAAATGAAAATGCTATCAAAATATTCGACGAATGATTAAATTTTCATTGTGGAGAAACTGATGTACGTTACACGATGCACGTTAGACGATTAAACGCTCGATGCACGATAGACGATAGACGGACGCACGATACACGATAAACGGACGCACGATAGACGTTAGACGGACGCACGATACACGCAAATTTTGTAACTTTAAACGTTCACAGTACTGTAAGTATGAAACGTGGTAAAATCGCCGAAAATTAATTACTGATGTAATGACCTGACCCGATAAACAACTTTTTTCTATAAGATACAAAGATATTAATAAAGTTTAATTGCTTGAAAAAGAAAAAACTTGGATCAACTGCGGATTTTAGAGAACATGCTATTTTTACAGAAATTACATTGATGACAGCCAGTTCATGAAAAAAACAACGCTAACGATGTTCTTGTCAATTGTAGCCCCTAAAATACTGATATTGATTTTAGAGTACTCATCATACTCATAAAAAGTTGGAAGAAAAACAAGGACCGTTTCCAAAGCATCTGTGAAGAAAACCGCTTGCAACACATTTATTTGTAATAATCATACGTTAACGAAAAAAATTTAAATGATCTAGACCTTGCAATTTATTACACTTTAGCTATTTGCACGTCATCTTTCGCCAATAACAGACTTAAATATGAGTATTTTAGCAATTTGTAGCAGCAAGAAACAATGCCATATATTTTAAACTAATCATACATGTAATGAAATCGAAAATGCGATCATTTCCATATCGGTTAAAACATATGAAAAAAAAATCGATCTGATCACAAATACCGGCAAATGTCGCCAGTCAATAAAAATTTAAGCAAGCGGTTGACCAGACAGAGACTATCTAAAATCGATTTCGAAACCAACATTACCTGGTTTAGCTTGTTGACGGCAACTTGAGCGTGCTGGTCATGAAGAAGGAACTTCGAGTCCTGCAGCAGATCTCGGAGGGCATCGATACACCGAGCAAGTTGTATGTCCGACAATTCGTAACTTGCTGAGTGACGGATATTTTCATTGATCATGTCTCGAACCTGTTGAAATAAAGAAATAATTGTCTATCACTGTGAATGTTGCTGCTCTTAACAATGTTCACTTTAATTTAAGATTATGACTTGATAATTGTTTAGAATTTAAGAGTTAAATGATACCGGTTTTATGTGGGCGGAGCAATTAAAAATTGTAAACATTTAATCAGTAATTTACAATTTGTTCCTGCTGTTTTATAAAATTTTATAATGAATTGATTTTCCACAGTGATTATTTAGTTATTACTAGTTATGCAAAATTTACCTTTGAACAACTATTCATCTGTGTCGTCATTAGATTCTGAAACCTCTTGTTGTTAATTATGACTCCCAATGTACCATTAAAGTCGATCTCGTCAAAGGAATTCTTGTTATCATACCCTTTGGGAGGTAAGAAACACTTTGCGATCTGAAACGCATCTGAGCACCATCTTGTAGCATCTGTTATTTGCCAGGTAGGTCCTTGGAATCTATGGTGTTTCAGTATGGCATCCTTTATATTGTGACAAATGTTGTTTGGACATTTCTGGTTGGGGATTTTATTCGGCACGTTTGGATCATGTAATTTACATTTTCCTCTCTTGTCACAAAACTCTTGAGTTGGACATCTCAACATATTCGCTGTCGTACAAGAACTGCATCTTGTACCAAACGGGATGCCGTTCTTTGTAAAGATGGATTGTAGCAAGTCTCTCTGGAAGTCGGATATCTCGATTTTAACAATCTCTATCAACGCTTCTCTCGTAAAGAGAACAGCTAAGGCTCCTTTGAGCCAGTTGTTAAATGATTTCTTTGTTAATGCTGGATCGAGTGCAGTTGCCATGGTTTCTGTTTTAGTTTTGTTTAATGTCACGTGTATTACTGTTACAGTAACAGTTGACCAAAGCCTACAATTGTAAAATATAAAAATACAATTCAACATATTAAATAGTAAATGAAGCAATCACAAAGCAATCGGCTATTTAAAGACCGGTAATTTCTTATATTTTCGTACATAGATTGTCTTGTTTTAGTTATTTTTGTCGAAGTTTCTTTTAGTAAGTATGGCACTTAAATCAAAGGATAACAGGTACGTAACTTTTTGAAATCTCGGGAACAATGTTTGCATAAATAGTTTGCATTATTCCAAGGCGGTAACCCCAAGTATTTTCATATTTGTTAATCGTTTGTAGTTTTTTATTTGAAATTGACAAACTTATAACACATACTCTATTTTCCTCTCTTCTTATTTGCTGCGTGGGAAAGCTGTTTTTTGTGGGTATGTCTATTCCTGATCTGCATATTACACTTTTTATTCAGAACACTTGAACGTTGGCAAAAAAGAAACAATGTTCTTGTCGTTATTTGGATTGATAGTTAAACTCGTTATTTTCTTGACTTTTATTTTCAGATACTAGCACGGTACATGTACAAACTATTTTAAGTCTGCTGCTGAATTCCAGATGCCTCAAAAGTGACCATTGAAAATTAACAATTCTGTTTTTGCATTTGATCATTTATAAATGTTTGTCTAACTTCTGTGCATTCAGTATAATTATGTCATATGATGAAAATTCAGTCTGAGGCCAAGCGGGGGCTGTGTCCGTGCAAGATCATGTTTCTGGATACAGCTATAATTGTAAGAGTTTGACTCTTCCACTTGATGTCTTAACGGTCGAGCTAATTCCGGGTCAGTTTGCTGACTCGCATTCAACATTAGTTGTCGGTCGAAACCAGGAAGGACAATTTCGTAAACTAAAATGATACTTGAAACTGGTAGATTTTTTGATGACTATAAAATGCTGTAATATGCTCGGACAAAAAATATTGTCAACTGATAAATCAATACCGTCACAAATATTGATCGCAGACTGAAACGTAAAAGCAACTTTTAAGAAAGGCAGAGCAAATATAATATAAGATATTTGTTCAGGCTTCGTGGTTATACAAACAAGTTAACATATATAACAAAGAAGAATTCTACGCACCAATATTAATATATTCTTCGTGAAAAAAACCACTGTCAATGAATTCAACTAGAGTAGTTAGAGGAGAGTCTGTTTGCACACCACATGTAAGAATAATAACAAATCATTCTTACATGCAGTGTGCAAACAGACACTTCTTTAACTACTCTATTTGTCTCCCTCTAAGCCATTCCCTGAAAGGTTCGGTTAATATGATCTCACTGTTGTTGCGTTTTCATATAATTGTCAGTGAAACAATGACAGTGCTAACAAATACGGTTTAAAATGACACTATTATAAACATCTTTATGTTTACCTATTTTGGTTTTAATCGGTGTTATATGTAAAATCAAAATAAATGCTTTAATGACGAAATGGCTTCCAGCAGTTCAAGAGCATGGGTGTTGTTTACAACGATTCATAAATGATACCATGTGGACTATTAGCTTTCATAAATTTTAATCTGTTTGCTTGCAAAATAGGCAACTGCTGTGAGGTTCATTTAATGATAAAATATTGAGGGCTCTAGATATTCTTTTGCATAAAATTGAGCAACTGTCAGTAAAGAAATAAAATGAATAAAACAATGTTCAGTATATTTTAAGTTTTGGAACTTCCTAATCACTAGAAACAATGGCAGGGATTGGCTTTGGTCATCAAAACAGTTTTTCCAACTTAAGAGAGAAGTAACTAGAACGTTGGTTTTCTATATGAAACATATTGAAAAAAGCAACATATGCATATCAGGAATCGCCACACTCAAAAAACACAGCCTCCCCACGCAGCGAAAAAGAAGAGAGGAAGAGAGAGAGAGAGAGCGCATGTTTTATATATGTATGTCAATTCAAATAGGACGCCACAAACAATTAATAAACAAGAGAACCTTTGGGAAAAACTTCTCCATTGGCTGAGTAGAGGGAGCTGGACATTTGGGAGACTATTTCTCCCAAGTCTCCCTCTAAGCCATTCCCTGAAAGATTCGGTTAATAGGATCTCACTGTTGTTGTTTTTTCACTTAATTGTCATTGAAACAATCACTTAGTTGTAAAAAATTGTAAACTAATATCTGCGAATAACTTGGTGATCTCAGTTTAGCCTTAAATTGATATATATTTTGCTAAGTAAATGAATATTTAATTTTAATTATTGTAAGTAAAATATGTTTTTCTTTATCGTATTGGAGTTCTCACTTTTGAATAGCCCGACTACTCAACCGGAAAAAGGTCCGAGTACTTGTGTGTCGTTTTTGAAAAGGGGGTATAAAAATCCAAGTATATTATCATGATAAAGATTCTTGAAGTAACCAATTATATTTTTATGAAATAGACTTATTTAGTTGTCTTGTGTAATCATGATATAGACATATAAAATAGCCAAATTTTACAAGTACTACTAGACACATTGAATACTAGTTTTATGATATAGCAGAATGTTAATGTCTTTTATATTATTATGATAAAGACTCCTAAAGTGGCCAGTTAGGTTATTGATAAAGTAAAAAAAAGTTGTTAGAGCTATGAAATAACAACATAGCATACATGTATATCAGGCGCAGATTCAGTAACCTGGCTGACAGGCTTCAGCTTGCACCCATCATTCCGCAAGCTACACCAAAACTGAATGTCCAACGCGCCACGTTAGTTTGACACTTGTATTGCAAATAACAGATAACGGACACAGAAATGAAAAATCATTAGTGCTGATCACGTTTTGGTTTCAACAATCAGAAACAAATATCAACGTGTATGTCCATTTGTTAGGCCAAGACACTCCAACTAGGGTGGCACTACTTTAACTCTGAGACATGTTGCTATCGGCAACAACTACTATGTCAGAACTATGAATTCCAAACCTAAGAAGCCTCGATCGAACTCCTTATTAACTCGGAGTTCTACGAATCCAAATGCCTGACAATTTTTCAATCTAGGCTGCCTTCTCATGGGACCTTCGAAAGAGACTGTGGCAGTACAATGTGAACCAGATATTTGTTATTTTAACTGGTTCCATGACAATTTAAAAAAATCTCGAAAAAAGATAAACATTTTTTGGATGAACGATAAATAAGTTAACATGAAAATTACACTCGTTACCGCTTCAAATTGCCACAGCATAAATGCTTTGTTTTCATGATACCGATTAACTTTTCATGAAAACAGTTACATGTAACTAGCAATAGAAACGGAACATATTTGGGATGCTTTTGTGTCGTCATTGCATCACCAACTGCTGCGAACGCATACCGGGTGACATGTATAATCAAACTTTTAACAGATTCTGATCTTTAAAACACAATTTTCTTTCAGGCTAGATAAATATTCCGATAATAACGAACCAACAAATCAATCTCTCAATCAATCAATGAATGTTCTTATTAACAAAGTAGGTAATGATGCGTTTTGTGGTTTTTTGTTATTGCATACTGTTTTCTTGTGTTCTTCATATTTGACGTTGACGAATAACGGGGTAATAATGGCGGAAACAGGTGTGCATTGTCTTTATCATTCTCGATATTCGGACAAAGAAAACGTTTTAAATAAAAGTTTTATATTTGCAAAAAGATAACTATTGTATATATTATTAAAAAAAACAATCTTTTTAATCTTAAACCAGCACAGTAAAATAAGAACAAGAACAAGACTGCCTCGTTACCGATAACATACTCAAATCAAAGAACAAATTTATATTGCCAAGTTAGCACAAATGGTTATATTTTGTACTGAAGAAATGTAATACATTTCCATCCTCAGTTCTGTACCCCACTTACACAAACATAATGCTAATGAAACAAGGAACTAATGAAACAAGGAACAGTTTACCTTGTTTGTTTTCCTAGTTTGAATTCCTGCTTTGCCTTATTTCCGTCGCATTCATAGGTGTGAACAAAATTGTGGAATACAAAAAATGTAAGTCACTCGGAATTTTAAGGCCGAGACACAACCTATTCACCTGTTGCGAAGATTTAATTTGGATCACTTACATTTCACCTATGTTATATCACAGTAAAATCGAATTGTCAACGAACAGTCCATGAATTTAAAATGTTTATATATTATTTAAGGTGCATGCGATATTAAGAGTTAAATGAAATAATGTTAAGAAATACTAGGGATGGCAATTTGTGAATGTAGGACATAATCCCCTAACGACAGAATCCCCTAGTCAAACCTGGACAAAATCCCCTACATCAGTTTTCCACTGGTGGACAAAATCCCCTACTTGCATAAATCCGATACGGACAAAATCCCCTAAGTAAAAAATCCCCTACTTTATAAATAAAGTATAAAGTTTCAGATCCCTTCTACATACATAATAAAGCTGATATTTTAATATGGAATATGTATAAATGCCATTTGCTATCTTACACAGTGGTTATAAAAATAGATCGGCAAACTAATATTGTAATTCTTGACTTCATGTTTAGTTCTTTTTAGGATAATAAAATGTATTATTCTTTGATAAACATTTTTAAATAAATTAAAATAACAATTATTTTTTGTCTTCATTACTGTGTTAAATTTCTTATAAAGTCAAACATCTTTTCATTTCTTTTTGTTGCTAATTTATCAGTTAATTACAAGTTCTTCATGTATATATAAACTTAATGTAAAAATATAATAAACAATTTTCTGATAATAGGTGGATTCCTTATAATTATGTGCTGATTTGCTTTGTGGTGAGTTTTAATTTGCAGTTTGTTATTTAAGGTAGACAATGTTCTGATAATAGGTAGATTCCTTATGATTATGTGCTTTGTGGTGTGCTTTAATTTACAGTTTGAAATTGTGCATTGTATGTTTTGTTTAGCCTGTTAAATTTTAAACTCTGAAATAAAATTGCAAAATGTTGTTGTAGTTGTTGTTAAATATATAATGTAATGATCACCCTCAAGATCACTAACAACAAAACACACATTTAAAATAAAAGTAAAATTAATGATATTTATTTAACTTCAGAATGTAGTAATAAATTGTAAAATCTACACAAGACAAGTACATTTATAAAGGAAACAAATTACAGTTTACAACTTCCTCTCTTAACCACATCAGAGTCCTTCCAGATTTTATTTATCTTAGTTTATTTCTACAAAATTCCAGTTATTATAGAATGGAAATCTGGAGTATTTCATGAAAAACATATTCAAATAAATACTAATTTTACAATGTAGGGTATTTTGTCCGTAGGGGATTATTTATTCTTGCATACCAGATCAGGTCATCCGGTGTTTTCACCCGTGTAGGAAATTTCGATCCTACACCTACCCATGTAGAATGAGTCACGTGAGTGACGTCATATATTTAAGTTATTGACGTCATTTATAAAAAAGGTTTGCGTAAATGTCAATATTTCAGCATAACGAAAATAAAACGTTTGTATACATACATAGAAATTTATAAATAATAAAAGGTATGCAAGAAAAAGTATCTTGCATGAGACAATCGGTAAAGATAGAAAAATCTGTCACCTCGGGTGAACTGTTTTGGCGGGAACTCGGCAGAGCCTCGTTCAGTTAACACTCGGTGACAGATTTTTCCATCTTCACCTCACACTCATGCATGATACTTATATACTAGGGGATTTTGTCAGTAGGGGATTATGTCATGTAGGGGATTTTGTCCGTTTTCTTGAAAATAATCCTAGGGGATTTTGTCCGAAGGGGATTATGTCCGCATACCGTAATTTGTACCTATTTTACCATTCGAATGTACGAATCAGTTTGCATTCGAACGTTCAAATTATTAAAAAAACAACATATAAACCATGAAACATGTCTATGAGTATACCCCAATACAATAACAGTGTCAAACAAATAGATTTTGCCGATAATGCCCGAGTGTTCCAAAATTTTAATAGACGGGTTTATTTACCGGAGCATGAGACCCGTGATATCATTTTTTAGCGATGTCTTAATTTTCGCGTATTTCGCGCTCGGGCCAGTGCGCAAATTTAAAACCTAAGCTTAAATGTAACCATATAGTGCTACATACTTATCCGAAACGTGGTAAAGTCCGAATGGACCTACACTTGGTATTCACTTGCCTGTATCGCTATTTTGAGGTATAGAATAATTATATTCATAAAATAAATACATGGAATATTTTTATTGTTACTCAAAACTGTAACGACTATTAAGTCCATGCATTTAGGTCAGAATAGGTCAAGTTTTACCATACAGTTTCGTTGTCATCTCATTCAGTTTATTTTGACACGTAAAAGCTTTCTTGAGTAATTGTTTAACAATTTATTGACACTTTAGAACATAAGACGGGTACGCATTTTAACAATCCATTAATGTTATGAAGGGCACAGACAGATGGTCCCGTGTCAATTAGCGGTGACGAATAAACAGCGGTCCTATGATTGATTAACAAAGGAAGTGTTAATTGACAGGGGCCAACTGACACGTGATTAGCTCGCTTGTTCAAATAAACAATAGGTAACAATAACGGGTCGGTCAAAAATCGATTAAAATAATGAGTTTGGTTATTTTTTATGAACAATTGTTTTTGCGCAAATTAACGTCCGCGCGAAACAATCTTTTTCGGCGATCGCGCGAAATTTCGTGCCAGCGAAATTAAATAATACCTCAGTAATTTACTAAATTGAATCATCATGAAGTATGCAGTAAATTGTACAATAATTGTTTGAATACATCTGAAATACCCTATTGTATTGAATGAAAGACATGTAATCAAGATTAAATCTTTCATTCAAAGTCTGTATAAGATCATTATGGTTGTAACTTGATACTTGAATATTCAAACTTCAATTTATTATACATGGTATATGCGTCATAAAGCAAATTAGGTTTGGGGTGAAATTAACCCTCTAATTGTCAGGTAGAACGGTAGTCAAAAAAGATTATCACTAGAGAAATGCTTACGATTAGAGTCTGAGGTGAGCCTCACGGACTATCAAATGTCTTGATATGGCTTGGTAACTCAGCTCTGCAGTTACAGTTTTCGAGAGACCTTTTTGGGCTAAAGCTAGTAACATCGGCCTGGCGGTTAACCTCTCAAGTTATCACATTCTGGATAATTACAGCTGGTCATTTCGGCTGCGGCTGGACCTCGCTGGCGATCGTTTTTCTGGATACAGGTCTGTTCCTACACCTCGCGGATTGTCGTTTAAAGAAAAAGTAAAACAAATCACGAAGGGGTGTTTTGTCCCTGTATTCAAAATTTAAGAACGTGCTTATGTATGGTAATACTTTAGTCGTGCGCTGTATGAGCAGTTATAACTGTCTAATGTTGGTTATACTTTGAAAACTGATCGCAATGTAGTGGCAATAAGAAATACAAGAGTCCCATTATGGGATTCAACTATGCGTCATTTTTTTTAAAAACTGAAATCCAATGTTTCGAATCCGGTAAAATGAAGACAGAATGAACAATTAAACAGTGTCCACTATTATGTTTCTTATAATACTAAAAACTTAAACAACTAAGGACAAACCGCACGCAGACAACACAGCCTGGAAACACATCCATGCAGTAAGATGAAACTAAGTAAGTGTATTGACTGGTTGCTATTACTGATATAAAAGAAATCGACCAGACTTTGATCGTCTACCAATAATTTCCGTTTGTTAATAATTATTTCTTTTATCAATTTAATATACAATAAATTAAGAAAGGCGAATAAGGAAGTTGTTGCAGAATACTGTGGATATACCTATATTCGTGGGCATGAACGTTTGTTAGTTTTCAGAAAGGCGTAAAAGCATGCTGTTGCAGAATAATGTGGATTTACCTATATTCGTGGGCATGAACTTTTGTTAGTTTTCAGAAAGGCGTATAAGCATGCTGTTGCAGAATAATGTGGATTTACCTATATTCGCGGGCATGAACGTTTGTTAGTTTTCAGAAAGGCGTATAAGCATGTTGTTGCAGAATAATGTGGATCTACCTATATTCGTGGGCTTGAACTTTTGTTAGTTTTCAGAAAGACGTATAAGCATATTGTTGCAGAATAATGTGGATGTACCTATTTTCGTGAGCTTGAACTTTTGTTAGTTTTCAGAAAGGCGCATAAGCATGTTGTTGCAGAATAATGTGGATGTACCTATATTCGTGGGCTTGAACTGTTGTTAGTTTTCAGAAAGGCGTATAAGGAAGTTGTTGCAGAATAATGTGGATGTAACTATATTCGTGGGAATGAAGTTTTGGGTGTTTTCAGAAAGGCGTATAAGCAAGTTGTTGCAGAATGATGTGGATGTACCTATATTCGTGGGCTTGAACTTTTGTTAGTTTTCAGAAAGGCGTATAAGGAAGTTATTGCAGAATAATGTGGATATACCTATATTCGTGGGAATGAAGTTTTGGGTGTTTTCAGAAAGGCGTATAAGCAAGTTGTTGCAGAATGATGTGGATATATCTATATTCGTGGGCATGAAGTTTCGTTAGTTTTCAGAAAGGCGTATAAGCATATTGTTGCAGAATAATGTGGATCTACCTATATTCGTGGGCTTGAACTTTCGTTAGTTTTCAGAAAGGCGTATAAGCATATTGTTGCAGAATAATGTGGATGTACCTATTTTCGTGGGCTTGAACTTTTGTTAGTTTCCAGAAAGGCGCATAAGCATGTTGTTGCAGAATAATGTGGATGTACCTATATTCGTGGGCATGAACTTTTGTAAGTTATCAGCAAGGCGTATGAGGAAGTTGTTGCAGAATAATGTGGATGAACCTATATTCGTGGGCTTGAACGTTTGTTAGTTTTCAGAAAGGCGTATTAGCATGTTGTTGCAGAATGATGTGGATGTACCTCTATTCGTGGCCATGAACTTTTGTTAGTTTTCAGAAAGGCGTAAAAGCATGTTGTTTCAGAAATATGTGGATATACCTATATTCTTGGGCTTGAACGTTTGTTAGTTTTCAGAAAGGCGTATAAGCATGTTATTGCAGAATAATGTGGATATACCTATATTCGTGGGCATGAACGTTTGTTAGTTTTCAGAAAGGCGTATAAGCATGCTGTTGCAGAATAATGTGGATGTAACTATATTCGTGGGCATGAAGTTTTGTTAGTTTTCAGAAAGGCATTATGCATGTTGTTGCAGAATAATATGGATGTACCTATATTCGTGGGCATGAAGTTTTGTTAGTTTTCAGAAAGGCGTATAAGCATGCTGTTGCAGAATAATGTGGATGTAACTATATTCGTGACCATGAACTTTTGTTAGTTGGCCAATTTGAACCAGTTTTTTGGACTATACTGGTACAACGTAACCGTGTCATCTGGTTCAGTTAGACCACGAATCATGTCTTGAACACACTAATATTAAAATTAATATGTTAATGGACACAGTCACATATTTACCAGTGGTCATTAAACGTATTTTAGCATGTACATATGGCCAATTCGAACCAGGTGATATGGAACCACCTGGTTCGAACGGACTATATACCGGTATATCAGGGCTGTATACACATTGTTGAATTTTGTCATTTTGGGTAAAACAATAAAAATTGAATTGGTGTATCGTAAAAATGTACGTACCAGTATTGTGAAACTCCAAATAAACAATTAAACTTTTTCCAAATTAAACAAAATGTATATATAAACAATTAGAGAACACTTTCGCTATACAATCGCATTTGTGTTAGAAGTCTAGGGTTCCAAATGCATACACTTGAATACGTTAATTCTTGTCCAACACATATTTCATCGTTCGATACGTGGAACGCTTTTCTAATACAAACGTGTATTATTTACACCCTGGCTATATCTTAATATCATCTTTATTATATTAGTTTTTATCAATTGCACAAACACGTGTGATTATAACGCTTATAATATATCACTATATTTGTATATTTATGTAAAGCTGAAATAAAATTCGCAAACATTTACTGAAACTCCGACTGCCGACTGTCGTATCGAAGCAAATATATACCGGTTATGCAGTGGTATGTATCAAACTGCGCATGCTTTAACTGAAGCCCAGCCCTCTGTCAATGTCGTATCAAAGCAAATATTTACGACAGTTATTTTATTGGACTGGAAAACTCAAAAACATGTATTTTGCTACTTTTTTGGGTTTTTGTTGTGACAAACCGATATAACACATGTAACATTTATTGTAGTAAACATAAAGTATAACGGCATAAATAGTTCACTATCATAAAGAAATTTCAATCAGGAAGTATGACGAATCGGCATGTAAGGAAATAATTCAAAAGCATTATTAACATTATGAAACATCGAACGTTCAGGTGGTTTACAGAATGAATCATTATATAGAACACCTATTAGTTACAGTTTCTGAAGTTGAAAATATAAACCAGAGCGGTAAAAACAAGTATACTCGCCATTTCGCTTACCTGAGTACGAAAAGCTTAAAATGAGCTTTGTTTCCGTCCGTCCATTACCATTTGTTTATGCGACAAATCAGCATGTACATTAATTGTACGATTCAGAAAGACTTCTACCTAACCAAGATTCATAAGACTAGTCTGAAATATAAAAGAAAATAGAACATACAGGTATACATGTTTTTTTTTTAATATTGGTGTTAACACCAAGTTCTTTTTTCTATACCAATAGCAAGTTATGACGACAACGGTACAGTTCAAACAATGATCCCCCGTCTTCCCAGTCAAACACGCTAGTAAATCTGTATACCAACACGGTAAGTTATGGCGGTAACTGTACAGTTCAAACATGGATCCCCTGTCCTCCCAGTCAAACACACTAAGTCTAGTAAATCTGTATATCAACAGTAAGTTATGACGATAACTGTACAGTTCAAACAATTATCCCCTGTCCTCCCAGTCAAACACACTAAGTCTAGTAAATCTCTATACCAACAGTAAGTTATGACGGTAACTGTACAGTTCAAACAATGATCCCCTGTCCTCCCAGTCAAACACACTAAGTCTAGTAAATCTCTATAACAACAGTAAGTTATGCCGGAAACTGTACAGTTCAAACATGGATCCCCTGTCCTCCCAGTCAATCACACTAAGTCTAGTAAATCTCTTTACCAACAGTTAGTTATGATGATAACTGTACAGTTCAAACATGGATCCCCTGTCCTCCCAGTCAAACACACTAAGTCTAGTAAATCTCTATAACAACAGTAAGTTATACCGGTAACTGTACAGTTCAAACATGGATCCCCTGTCCTCCCAGTCAATCACATCAAGTCCAGCAAATCTCTATACCAACAGTAAGTTATGGCGATACCTGTACAGTTCAAACATGGATCCCTGTCCTCCTAATCATTCACACTAAGTCTAGTAAATCTCTTAAGAGCGAGCTTGTCGACCGATCTCTTTTTTATTCGACATATTTTAAAATAACTTTATTGGCTAAAATTCAGTAATAATATTAATATTTGAAATGAATAGACACTATTCAGCGGAGGATGGGGGCGATAATATTTAAATATGCATTTTATTTACAAAAGTTTAGATCAGAGAAGTGAAAGTAAATATGCCACGTTCTAAGCATGATAAGGATGCAGTAAAGAGTTTGTGTCCGTAGATGCGAATTGGCCCCGGTCAAATTTGAAGATAAGAGGTAAGTGGGCAAACTGTAAGCTTCATAACACTTTAAAATATTTTAAGATGCTATATTTGCAGTTTCACATCTGTAGCTAGGATCCCCAAAAAGTGTCTGACATGCTCTTTTTTACCTTGACACTTTCAGTGTGAGGCAGGTGCTTGGAAATGCGAAACTAGTACATTTCTGGCTCTGCCTTCAGTTTAACTTGCAATTCTCAAGGGGCATACAAACAAGTGTGAGTAGTGCAAAATCGAGGTGGTTATGGTATATTTTGAGTATGATTTAATGAATCAGTAGGGATTTTACCATGTGTGAGTGGCAAGCATTTATTTTGGTCATTGGCAATAAGAAAGCTGTGAACTGATGAATGTTTGAAATTTTGCCTCGTCGGCCGACCAGTTTTCACGACCAGAATTTGAAAGTTAATGGTGCTTAAAAATCAACTGATATGTTTTGAATATAATTTTGCTTTGTTTTCATAAACTGTATGTCATTGTGATGTCAGTTATGTGCCCTTTCTGTTTCAGGTATGTGCTAGTAGGGAGCAAGTGGACTTGTCGTGACGGCTGTGATTCATTGTTTTGTGATATATCAGAACAACCGTTTACTTCCGCCATAAAGCTGAGGCACGTATAAGAGATATTGAATATTGCTGTCAAATAACGGGCACCTGCAATGTTTTTCTTTCGTGTTAAGGTAATCATTTTTAAATGTGTTTCTTTTGATTACATATTAAAGGTTTCGTTAAGATATCAGAGGGATGTTCCCTCGATGTGTATTACTGTTAAATACCCATTGCAATTATGCAATTATGTTATCGTTCTCTGAGAACGTAATAAACAATAATGTCAGAACCGTGGTGTATATGGAGAGAGCGCCCATGATGAAATCCCAACGTTATCGAACGTTATGTCGACTTTGTTCATAGGCAAGATCACTGTAGACTGAAAGGCATAGCCAACTCGTTATTGAACGTTATGTCGACTTTGTTCATAGGCAAGATCACTGTAGACTGAAAGGCATAGCCAACTTGTCGCACTTGAAAAGAGGTGAGACCTATGCCCAAATCATAAACTGCCGCCTCAGCCAATCAGATGCTTGAGATTTGAGACTGGTTTCCAGATTTGAAAGTGGTCTCCAACCCTAGGTTTATGATCTTGAGCCGTTATGTGAATTTTATGACATTTAAAGATCTTCACGTGGTATTTCTAAGACCATTATGTATTAAATGACAAAACTAACATGAATAAATTGAAGAGCATCTATGACTGGATGGCAAATTTGTCGTCGATTGTCGTTTGATTTTACTTTGCTGAAATATATATACTCATTGTTTTATATTTGTCGCTTACATTAAATGCCCTGATTAACACTTAAGATGCGAAAAGGCAACAAGAAGGTGTTGTTGTGTTTTTTTTTCAAAAATATAATCAAATGATTATACTAAATAAAAGTGTTGAGTATATCACACTTGATCAGTACATTATCATGTCATTTCTCTACATTTAATATCAACTTAAGTGATGATGAACTTCAGATTTGTCCGACGGAAGGCACCAAGTTCTGTTAGTATTAACTTTCCTCTTTACTTTTGTTACTTCTTTGTTTATGCCACAGTTCTCTTTTATTTAGTTTGGCAATAAACAAGTACCCTCTCACATCAGTTTACTATCATTCAACATTGTTATGAGGTACAATTTACACAACGAAACTGGTTCGGCGATCTTATAATTATGTTCGCAAATTTTGTAGTCCTTACCTTGTGATTATTTGTTAAACTTCCTTGTACCAATCTACCCCACAATGAAAATTTTTAAAATTATTGTGTGCATTTCATATACTTAAGTCCGATACCTTTAAAATAAAATTAAGGATTGAATCGATATTTGATGGTTTTCATTTGTGTATGAAATAGTTAAGTTGTTAAAAGTGTGTGAACCCCGAACCTTATATTTACACTCATAAATAATCTCATAAATACAGAAATTATCATAAGAATTCGTGATATTACGGCTTTTTAGAATGGCTGTTTTAACAGCCACGCTGACGACAAATTGAATGATGAGTCAGACACGCCTTTTTGCAGCAACTCGTGGCAAAACGTGCGTGCTTTTCGACGTCACACGTCAAAACATTGTGCAACGTCCAATAAATTGCGAACGGTTCTAATGTAGCGACGCCTTTTAAAGTATTACGTTACACTGTTGACCATAAGAAATTATGATTCGTTAGATGAATAAGACTTTATCGTAGAAGACGAAGTTGAAGTGTAAATATTTGTCTGTATAAAACTAATGTTAAAAACCTTGCAATTTTTAAATTGCTGGAGGAGAAAGTGCTTTTAAATGAGCAATAAGATTGTATTAAGTACAAATCAAATATTAAAATAGCAGAACTTTGTAGTAATTTTCCGAATATAAGACTTCTATATACAAATTGTTTTGCCTCTACCTTGGAGCGAACCGGCACCGTCACGGCGAGAGCGCCTAGCCATGCAATTCTGAAAACGCTTCATACACAGCTAGTCGGGACAACCCCCCAAAAAGTTTGATCGGATAGTCCTGATAAACGTTATCATCACCGCATGACATCGGTAACGGTTTAAATTACTGATAACAGTACTGACTTTATGTACGGGGAGACATTTTATTGCCCAAATACTGTACGTTTTAAATTATATTGCCTCTACCATGTTTAATAGCCAAATGTAAGTTAAAAAGGTGGTCTTAAGTATAATTCATTTCAGTACTTACAGCCTTCATATCTGGTTTCGTCTGTTCTATACCAGTGTTTGCATACTTGCCAAATAGGATAACGTACTCGTTATCTTTATTTTCATAGTTTCAGCGTTGTTATCCCTAACCATTATCCAGTTGTGCTTTAAACTTTAATTTATTATCATTGTTACCCAAGACTGAATATCAAGGTGTGGCTAAAATAGATTTCTTTACCATATCCAGATGTGTCAATACTATATTTATTTATGATATGTTCCTACAACTGACATCCAAGCTTTCTAATACAGAAAATGGATTTATCAAATATCGCTTATATTATATATTGCTGCAGTTACATGATCAACATTTTAAAAAGCAGATGTATGCATTTTTATTTATATGTTTTAGTATTATTTTTTAAGAATTCTGGCTTTCAATTTACTGAACGAATCGCCCCATTTCAATGCTAAACAGGCATTACCGGGGTTCGGTGATAGTTTATGGTACATAGAAAATGTCGCATAACTATTACTTCAGTATTGGCCTTAAAGAAAGCGATAATTACATTTTATAAATTTTCCAGTGATTGAAACATAACTAACTGATAGACATTTTGATGATTCAGAATAGTGAGCTGTCATTCCTTTCAACTCTCTCATCGCTACCGTCGCAACAAAAAACAAATACAGAGTAACACTAAACTCGGTTTACAATTTTACATTCAGAGTATAACCTCATGGATGATAAATAGTTGTTTGCATAATTTTGAAAACGTGCAGTGATTTCTAAACCTAAAGAAATGCCTTTACCGTATATTCAATTGCCTTCCTTGTCCTTTGAAAGAATAGTGTTCTTCTATTGAAATATTTGTAAGCAATCAATCGCAGTTAATAAAAGAAAAATACTGTAAACTTAAAATCAGATGAACGTAAGCATGAATGATTAGAAGGACTGGCTGTTAACGACTAGATAACCAAATGAATCTTATCCGATACCTAATGATATATAATAATGATAATAATATTTTCTAATGTATCGGATGCTTTACTGTGTCAAACGTTTACGTTGATTTGCAAGTGTTAAATATTTGTTAATTACCAACATCTTTTTATGGTAGGATTTCCACTTTTATTTAGATTGTTCTACAGATCATTGCAACAAAAAACTAACCAAAACGAGCGAAATAACAATAGAATAGAGAATTTTATTATTATTATTAGTAGTAGTAGTAGTAGTAGTAGTAGTAGTAGTAGTAGTAGTAGTAGTAGTAGTAGTAGTAGTAGTAGTAGTAGTAGTAGTAGTAGTAGTAGTAATAGTAGTAGTAGTAGTAGTAGTAGTAGTAGTAGTAGTAGTAGTAGTAGTGGTAGTAGTAGTAGTAGTAGTAGTAGTAGTAGTAGTAGTAGTAGTAGTTGTTGTTGTTGTAGTAATAGTAATTAGTAATTCTACCACTTGCAACAGTGGTACTCCTTATTTGTTCATGTCAGATACTATAAAGTAGTAGTACAAGTAGTAGTAGTTGTAGTAGTAGTAGTAGTAGTAGTAGTAGTAGTAGTAGTAGTAGTAGTAGAATGAGAAGTAGTAGTTGTAATAGTAGTAATAGTTGTTGTTGTAGTAATAGTAATAAGTAATTCTACCACTTGCAACTTGTACTTATTTGTACCCGTCGTCGGATACTATAGATATTGATGGATATACAGGTTGTTACTCGTACTTAAACATAAGGCCTTCCAGTTAAAATGTGGGTAATCATTTATTAACTATATATTTCATTTATAGTTGAATTTATTGAATACAATTTGTAATTAGAGTGTTGTTGCCACTAAAGATTATCGGTCTAAAAAGAAATTTAAATCATCATAACTGTGATGCATTTGACTTTCATGAATGCATCAAATGCAACGAACATGTTAGAACTTCTCAGAGCATTGATATAATTTTCTGAACTTGTCTTTATATTTCGTTATATTCTTTGAATTTAATGTATAACATAAACCATAACTCATGATTGCTGGTATATTTGTGAAATGGATCTTAGTTCGTGCGTTATAACTGTGTCAAACTAGCAATCAATGTGCCGTGACATGCGTTAGTTTGGCGTTATTCATCGTACCTTTTTTTAAAAAACTCTATATACTTATTACCAAGCATAAAGACATGTATTTCCCTTCGAAATTCAATATACTGACACGTCAATATGTACCGCCTCTAAAGAAACAAACTATTCACAATGAATTTTACAAAGGAAGTATTTATAAGATTGCGTTCGATCACCTAATTGTATAAACCAATTTACAGACAGTCTGATTAGAGATCGAGTCATAACAAATAATATATTTTTTTACGTTTCTTTTTCCTGTGAAACAAATAAACTGAAACTGAAACTGAAACTATTTTATTTGATTAAACGCCTATTTTTATACAGTATTATATTCAATGGCTTTGCGCCAAGTAAAAATTCACAAAATCTAAGATGTAAAAACATTTCAAGAAAAACAATAAAACATACAAGTGTATGCACAGCAGTAAAATTACTTTGATTATTTAAAAGTACGCCTACTTCCCCATTTTAAAACAGTGAATAAAAATTGCGGAAGTAAACTGTCTTCAAACGCTTCTTAAATACATCTAAGAATTCCGATTGTCGCACATCTAATGGCAGATTGTTCTATTGCACTGGGCCGACAGTACAGAAACTTCTGTCTCTGAAAGTCTTTCTTTTATTAAACGGAATGTTATAAATAAAAATAAATGCAACCTACATCAAACCACTCACAATGTAAACGTTTAACTGAAGCTGTAACCTAGCCTAACATGTGCTGCATATTTGTTCTGCAAAGAAATCCCAATTCCAATGGAAGTTGAGACACGACCTCGGTGCTGTAGTCTCTTAACTATAACAAACCGATATATCACCATATATACATTCATGTAGTTAAATATCACAAACCGATATATTACCATATATAGTTAAATATCACAAACCGATATATCACCATATATAGTTAAATATCACAAACCAGACTTAAGGCAGCTCTTTAATAAAAACAATTGCGAGAAATAGTTCTTCAAATTTAAAACAGGCCGATTGGGAAGAATAGAGTATTTAATTTCTCCTCTAACATGTCTAAAGTTATTTAACAAAATACTCGATATGTACACTAGTGTCCAAAAGAACGATACCCCTTGCATAGGACATACAATAGAACCAAACAGCTACAGAAACTTGGATTGGCGGAATTTATTGGAGAGACCTTTTAACAGTCATGCATGTGTACAAAAATCAATTTCATCATCGTGTACATGCAAAAGCAGAATTTAAAGATGGGTCAGGTTTATAACGAATATTTTATTGAAAGTTTGGTATCGTTTCTTAAGACACTAAGTTTTTATGAAAAAAATGACTATAACATTTTTAGCTTCTTGTTTAACGTTTTGACATTAGACAGATTCTGTGTTTGTATTTTTCGTGTTTACTGTATGTTTAAGTTCATTAAGTTGATAAGCCGTTCTATTATGAGCATGGGGTTAACAGATTATTATAATTTTTGTATTCAATGAAAACGGTGTTCACGCAAAAGGCTGTTATTATATAAAAGTTTGAAAATTACAAAAACATTTTTTTTAAATTTCATCTAAGTATACCGTTGGTAGGTAAACGAATACATGCAATTTTTCATTTAAATATAAAAAAGTGAATCTTAATAAATAAAACTGTAGCAAACCTCTTTAATTGGGTCGTTCGAATCTTAAAAAGCTAGCACATTTTACAATGAATTTGATTTAAACTTGATAAAAATGTTCTTTTACGATATTTCATCTATGCCTGTATATATTTTGCGTCATCGACAGTTTTCACTCATAATACTAAGAATGAATAAAGTCACTGAATGTGATAGTATGTTGATTCATTTGTAAGACGCTGATTTTATTTTCTGCAAAATTTACTAATTCGATATAAGTTGTACAATAAATCAATTTTTAAAAATTACTTTATTTTTGTCTGTATGATAACAAAAAGCAAACATTGTGACATTTACAGTGCAGCCTTACTCGATAATCTTTATAAGTTGGGTATAACAGGTGAAGTATCGGAATACAGTGTTTAAATTCTAACACTTCTTGTATTAAATGCCGTCTACAGTGGTCATTGCAATGTCATCGTTAAAAATATAAATATCAAAATTTCCCTAACGGCAAAATGCAGTTATATATAAATAAAACTTTTCTTAAATAATCGTTATTTGTGTATCTTCTTTTTACATATGTTAAAAAGTTAGAACAGTATAGAAAAGTAGCTGGGCCTAAATATTCGCTAAACTTCTAAAAAATCCAAACACACAGTCTAAACAACACAAATTATTGTTTAGATGTTCACAGGAGATTTATAATTCTGACAACAATATGTTGTGTCCTGAAGATGTTTCAATTATGAAGAGAGAAATCAACGTGTGTCACCTATTAAAGCGACCAGGAAGCGACCTGAAAATTTGAGGTCAAATACACTTTATTTACAAAATAATATCTCATAATGTTTACATACGTTACACAAAAGGACATAACATATTTTGTCAGTATCATATTACTCATATGAGCATATAAATGGTGATTGGTGTTGTTTTCTTTCTACGGATGTAAATAGAATTTTAGAGATTTCAGATCTATTTACTTTTTACGGTTCTAACGTTCATTAACATATGCAAAATAAAGATACATTAATCATGTTAATAGCTTGCATTTATGAAAAGTTTTATTTAACTGCATTTTGCCTTTAGAGAGATTCTGATTTTCATTTTTGGCTATGAACGTGCAATGAGGACTATAGACCGCACTTAAAAGTCGTAGTCTTTTAAAGTTATCTTTTCTTGCACATAAATGTTGCTACATGTACAACTTTAACGATATGGCAAACGAGGAGGCGTAGCCTTGGCATGTTTTGTTTGTTTTACTCTATATTAAAAAACAAACATTATTTGAATATAAACATCTGCATTTTCATATTTCTTTTACATTTTAATACCTTACCGGTCCCTTTCATTTTATTTTAAAGCATATATGGAAGGCACATTGGCGTATAAGTGGAACATTAAATTAATATGACAAACTTCAAAAATCAATGTTCTTAAACTGTATTCTAGTGCGACGTTTAAAGGGACGATATGCTTTCAATCAATTTGAATTTCATTTAACGGTTGTGTTTCTTTTACCTTCAATTATAAAGTGCCAGGATAAAGATAAAGCCATGTGTTATGCCTTTTACATGTAGGTTTAAATGCAACTGAATGCTTTAAACGTTCATCAGCATTTGTTAAGTTGATAATGCAAATCATGACAGAGTTAAGTATGATCTTCGCAATCAAACAAATAAAATGATAAGCATGAAATCAATTTAAAACATGACACAAATAAACATACAGCAAACTCCATATTATTAAGACCTTTTCTTTTAAATTGGGCCTTAAATTTATAGAATCACTGGCAGACAAATTCAGTGAAATATGATGCTACATGTAATAAATACAGAAATAACATCGTGCGCCTGACTGCTGCAAGTGTATCGCATCCGGACAATTTTAATAGAGGACTCTGTTGTATGAGATCTAACAGCTGGTAGCAGTGAGCCTACGGCTATTTTCACAGAGAAACATGGTGTACACCTTCCGGCAGGTGGTAGCAATGCGGCGAAAGGACTATTTTGAAAGATTATGTTGTACACCTTCCGGCAGGTGGTGGCAATGTGGCGAGAGGATTATTTTAATAGATTATGGTGTACACATTCCGGCAGGTGATGGCAATGTGGCGAGAGGACTATTTTAATAGATTATGGTGTAACCCTTCCGGCAGGTGGTGGCAATGTGGCGAGAAGACTATTTTAATAGATTATGGTGTATACCTTCCGGCAGGTGGTGGCAATGTGGCGAGAGGACTATTTTAATAGATTATGGTGTACAACATCCGGCCGGTGGTGGCAATGCATCGAGAGAACTATTTTAATAGATTATGGTGTACACATTCCGGAAGGTGATGGCAATGTGGCGAGAGGACTATTTTAATAGATTATGGTGTAACCCTTCCGGCAGGTGGCGGCAATGTGGCGAGAAGACTATTTTAATAGATTATAGTGTATACCTTCCGGCAGGTGGTGGCAATGTGGCGAGAGGACTATTTTAATAGATTATGGTGTACACCTTCCGGCAGGTGGTGGCAATGTGTCGATAGGACTATTTTAATAGATTATGGTGTACACATTCCGGCAGGTGGTGGCAATGTGGCGAGAGGACTTTTATAGATAATGGTGTACACCTTCAGTCAGGTAGTTGTAATGTGGCAAGAGGACTATTTTAATAGAGAAACATGGTGTACAGTGACCTTTTGACAGGTGGTGGCAATGTAGCGAGAAGACTATTTTAATAGATTATGATGTACACCTTTCGATAGGTGGTGGCAATGTGGCGGAAGACTTAGTCTATTTTAATAGGGAAACATGGTGTACAGTGACATTTCGACAGGTGATGGCAATGTGGCGAGAAGACTATTTTAATAGATTATGGTGTATACCTTCCGGCAGGGGTGGCAATGTGGCGAGAGGACTATTTTAATAGATTATGGTGTACACCTTCCGGCAGGTGGTTGAAATGTGGCGAGAGGACTATTTTAATAGATTATTGTGTACACCTTCCGGCAGGTGGTGGCAATGTGGCGAGAGGACTTTAATAGGTTATGGTGTACACGTTCCGGCAGGTGGTGGCAATGTGTCGAGAAAACTATTTCAATAGATTATGATGCACACCTTCCGGCAGGTGGTGGCAATGTGGCGAGAGGACTATGATTATGGTGTACACCTTCCATCAGGTGGTGGCAATGTGGCGAGAGGACTATTTTCATAGGTTATGGTGTACACCTTCCGGCAGGTGGTTGAAATGTGGCGAGAGGACTATTTTAATAGATTATTGTGTACACCTTCCGGCAGGTGGTGGCAATGTGGCGAGAGGACTTTAATAGGTTATGGTGTACACGTTCCGGCAGGTGGTGGCAATGTGTCGAGAAAACTATTTCAATAGATTATGATGCACACCTTCCGGCAGGTGGTGGCAATGTGGCGAGAGGACTATGATTATGGTGTACACCTTCCATCAGGTGGTGGCAATGTGGCGAGAGGACTATTTTCATAGGTTATGGTGTACACCTTCCGGCAGGTGGTGGCAATTTGGCGGGAGGACTACTTTAATAGACTATGGTGTACACCTTCCGGCAGGTTGTGACAATATGGCCAGAAGACTATTTTAATAGATTATGATCTACATATTCCGGCAGGTGGTGGCAATATGGCGAGAGGACTTTTACAGATTATGGTTTACAACCACCGGCAGGTGGTGGCAATGTGGCGAGAGGACTATTTAATAGATTATGGTGTACAATTTCCGGCAGGTGGTGACAATGTGGCGAGAGGACTTTAATAGATTATGGTTAACACCTTCCGGCAGGTGGTGGAAATGTGGCGAGAAGACAATGTAAATAAATCATGGTGTATTTCCTGGATGCCGGTATCAGTGAGTCGAGTGCTATTTTGATGGAGAATTATGCTGTACACTATCCGGCATCTGGTAGCGGTGAGCCAATGGCTTTGTTATTAGAAGACTATAATATAATGTAACTCTTTTGGTTCTTGTTTCTGAAAAAATCTTAAAGGTTGAATTACTTTATATGGGGCGCGTCACTTGAACAGACGTCCATCATTTAATTTAGCAGGCGATATTGCATAGCGTGCACTTTTCAGTAAAATTAGCATTATATAGTCAAAATGTGTAATAACAACACATACTAGTTATGAGGAAATAACAGAAGTCAAACTGAGGTATTTAGAACGTTTCCTGTGAATAAATAATTGAAAATAAGTGTAATTGTACGTTCATCCCAAAATATAGTAACAACTAAAATTTCTAAAAATTATCACACGCGCCCCGTATCAACTTATCTCAAATCTGATATACGATTTAATTACTTAAATTAAAGATATATCTTTAACCGATAGTTATACAGTATTACTTGCCAATTTCGCAGAACATAAATTAAAAATGAATTAAAAAATACATTTGACATGTTTAACCATTCTGTCAATATATGATATACGGAACCAGAGCCAAACCATCTGTCTGACCGTCAATCGTCAGTTGACGTGAAGTCACTTATGTCATGACCGTTACGCCTTACATCTGGTTTCTCTAAGACCCTTTTATATAAGCTCTCTCAACCGTCTGAAAATCTCTAAAGCCCTTTAAAGACAAGTGGCCGACCCTCCCCATTCCAGAATATTATACTTCTGATATGAGATATCACAGTGCGTAACTTCAATAGCTGATATCATCTTTGGAACTGGAGTCATCAAAGCATACATTAAGTTAGTTAATTGTGTACATTAAGTTGCTGACATTATCGTATGCACCAGCATGACAAAGACGTCTCCATAAAATGAGGGAGAATTTCTGCGTGCTGTCTATTATTAAACTAGTTGAAGATAGCTGCTATCATAGAATTACAATTCTTTCCATAATTCCACTGGATGACAGTAAAGGGGGCACGGCAATAGGTCGGATCAAGAGGGGGTTCAGTGGGTTTGCTCAAACCCTTAGTTTAGGCAGCACTATTTTATTTTCATGTTGATTTAGACCAGAACGTTTGAAATTATCACGTGACTAGCCTACCCTACCTCAAACGAACCCTCTTTCTGGAAATTTTGCATCCGACTCTGTTCACCCTGTTCCCATGAATTGCCATATTAAACCCAACTGGCATCCAAAACACTAAATAGACAATCCTCCTATCAAACTCTGAGCCCTGAAAAAGGAAATGCGCATGCTATTCAAGCTACTTTTGCCTGTCCGAAATTGAAGATACATACTGTATGACATTCATATAGTCAATGTATTTAAAATGGTGTGGTGCATGTAAGTTAACAAACAAAATATTTCTACTAAGTTTATGCAAATCTAAAAAATCTTGCGGCGGTTTGTCTCTCTTAAATTATTTAACCCTTTCCTCCATATATACGCATTTTTACTCATGCGAGACCAGTTTAGATCCAGATCAGCTGGTACATCAGTTCCGTCTGATGAGGATCTGAACTGGTTCCATTTTGGTAAAAAATAACCTAATGAATAAAAAAGCGAAAAGTTTAGATCCTGGTCAGACGACACGTATGTGCAGGCTGATTTGGATCTTAACTGTTCCCTCGCGCAATAACGATGTATCTTTGAAGGAAATGGTTCAGGTCCAACAATTTTGCTTATTTCTTAAAAACCTGACATTTAATTAAAATTATGTTAAAACGATTGATCATTAAAAATGGTAGTGCCTCTAGCTAGATGCGAACCCGCACCGTCACGGCGACAGCGCCTAGCCCTGCACTTCCTGCGACGCAACCAATTGAGCTAACCGGGACAACCCCAATAAAGTTTGATCGGATAGCCTAGATATACGTAACTATCACTGCATGACATTGGTAACGGGTTATTTTAATGATAACAGTACTGACTATATGTACGGGGAGACTTTTTACGGCCGCCACACTGCACAAATAGCGCTACTGTGAATTTCAAATGATAGTGCCTCTAGCTGGATGCGAACCCGCACCGTCACGGTGAACATCTTTTAGCGTGCGAATGAGGTAAATATAAAGCACTTTTTAATGATAGATACTGTTTAGTTGTAAATAATTAAATAAGAAGTAGGTTGAACTCAACATGACACTTTATTTTCCATTGTTCAGAAAACAAATATCACGTAATGTAGTTAAATGTCTCATATTTTGTTTGGGTGGGGAAAAGTGCCAGAAAGTTAGGGGTAAAATAAATACATACAGGATATTTGTTTTTACCAGTGTAAGATAGAAATATATTTCACCGTGCGAGCTCCGGAATTCGTATTTTCACGAGTGGCGAACTGGTAAAACAAATTTTCTTTTTATTTTATGTTTTTAGTGCAATATTTGCGTGAATTTGACAGAAAAGTTGCAAGAATTAACGCGAAAACTGCTTGTTTATGACGTGACGTGATTACGTCAAATATACAAATGTGAAATATGCACAAAACAAGTACAAGTTGTCTTGGTGAAAAAACTCCAACCCACTTATCGGCTCAACAATGTTGCATGCAAAAGCACACAAACATATAAAACATAAGAAGCAAATAGCATTGCAAAACCAAAGTTTGAGCCCGTTTTCTAAACGTTATCATTTGTTCTGCTATGTGCGTTCGGGAACCAAAGTGAAAAATCAGTGAAAATAAAAATGATATTCCACTGCTTGAAAATAGTGAAATAACACTTTTATTTCACCGGGAAAATTCTATATTCCTTGAGGTGGGGAATACAGCCTTTTTACATGCTGACGATATCTTTAAAGTTGCATTTGATTGCAGCGATTTTTTTCTATATAACTGGTACAGTTAAACGGACCTATTCACAGTTGGACAATGAAATCATAGCAATTGGGCAATCTGACCCATCCCAAATAAAATTTCAGAACACACTTTTAAAATATGAAGTACCGTAAATAGTGTGAAGGAATACTGTGATATCATTTAAATTGCGCAGAAGACACAAAATGCATGCTAAGATGTCGAAAAAAGATCAAAATCCTATGTATACAAACTGAAATCTGAAAAACTAAGTGCTTTACAAAATTAAATTTAAATTGAAAATACTTATTACTGTTAAAAAATATAAACTAGTACCCATCTTTCCATGAATTTTTATTTCCCAAATAAAACAATTATAAATTTCCCAATTTGAAATGCCAGGGCATCTTCCCAATTATCTGATGAAAAGCCCTGTAAAATTAATGAGAGTTTCGCACAACATCATTCGACAATTTTACACATCTGTGATTACGACATAATAACATTTTTTTCTGTAAACATATTCAGATCTTCCAAAATGTGTTTCCTAACATGCAGATACAATATTCATGTACATGTACAGTATTTTACCAATGTTTGCTAGACCTCGAAAACAACAAAGAGTGTTGATATCTCTCAATATGCTCATGTGGACAGTCTGATCTGGATCTAAACTGTTTTATTTTATGTCATAAATACTCTATCCTAATGTATCAAAAAGAAAGCAGTGTAGATCCGGATCAGACCGTTCAGATCACACTTGTTGCCCATGTGATTGACAGTGTTTGATTTTTAATTTAATTATATTTATATTTTTCAGGTGTGTTTGAATGTTGCAGCACCAATTCTATGGTTGTTGACCAGTTTTGAGCCACCAAGGTGTATCTTCTGTAAAGAACGATTATGGCTAGTATGGAAACTGAATTATTAAGTAGGTGATTTAAATAAATTAGATGTTTGATTTATTGCATGAAAGGAAAGCACTTAGTATATTTATTAAAATTAGTAAATTATCCATTTACATAATGAATGGTTTAACACTATAACAATTTGGTTTTTATCAGATCCCATAAATGACCAGTGGCCAGAATGACCAGAACAGCCTGCTCGCGTTGCCAACTAATCTGGATCGACACTGCTTGGTTTTAAATTAATTAGGTAATTTCTAACCAATGAGTGAACATTGTAGATCCACAGATGTGACCACTGGTCTGGATCAATACTAATTGTCCATGTGATAAAATGTGTATTCGTGTAGTAAAGGGTGAAGAAGTTGTTACTTTTTGCCAAAGAGCAGTTTTGTATACCAGCAGAGATTCTTTAGAGAAGAAATCTCGCATCAGTGTAACAAAACTAACTTTATCTTCTTCGGGCAAGAGGATGCTTATAGGACATGTTCAAGACACAGGATAATTGAACAGTATTCAGTATAAGCTGACAGTAGTCATTTTCTGAATGTTTTATTCTGTTTTACTTTGAGCACAGAAAAGGAAGTTAATAGATACCTTCATCATTTCAGGCCCGAAGTGAGATGACTGTGGTTCGGTGATGGTGTTTTTGAAGATTGACAGAATGACCCACTGGCTATATGAAGCTGTTAATATACCGAAAAAGTAAGTCAGGTGTTTTGTATTAATCTTCATAACTGCATTTCAGCGAATTCAGAAGGAGGTCACATATTTTAAGTGTTTAAGTGATCTGCCAACACTGTGGCAGGCAAGTGGCATGTACTCCTCACAACAAGACGATGGCAATGCATGTGGGGCATATGTAATGTTTGTGAGTGACAAGCTCATTTGTTTCTAAATGCAATGAAATATGCCTTGTCCTTAGATAAAGATATTGAGCTTATGATTTTGTACTGCCAGTACAAGTGTGTTTTTCAAGTTGCTAAATAGTATAACAGAACAGTGTACGAAATTATAGAAGTTTCAGCAGAATGTATGGCTTTCTAAGGGTGAGTTTAATGATTGTTTGAAAAACTGAGTTTGGCAGGACACTATTTCTCTGTATACAGATAATAATAGTGATTATAAAAGCTTTAGAAAATTAAGTTTTATCTTAAAGTTTATGTTTCAGAATGCTCTGGTCATTTCCAAACATGTGGATACGTCTACATTGAGGCACGAGCATGCATTAGCAACGAGAAAATATGTGCTAAACATTTTAATGAAAGCAAGCACAATTCCAGGAAAGCAAAAGACAGTGTGCGATGCACTGTCTTGCTTAAAAAATCAGCAGTGGATCAGCTGTAATGTCTGTGGCCGTTGGCTTCATGTTGAATGTGTCAACATCAAAGACATCAAGAACATTAAAACAGAAGATTACATCTGTTTTGTGTGTGAGGCGATGTACTCATAGCCCATTTCCTTGTTAAATCAATATTTCAAGTTGAAAAAAATCATCTAATTAAGATTAACAAACAACAGGCATCAAAAAGAAATTAAGGTTCATTAGCACAATTTAGGTATTCTGGTAGCATGTTTGACTTGCAAAAATTACAATAGTTTATGATTACTCTTTCAATAGCATTGATGCTTATTCATTTAAAAGATTAGAACTTCACTTGTGAAAAAAGAAAATTTACATTTTTTATTGAAAAAGGAACTTGGAGCAATAGTTATAAATGTAAAATTTGGTATGTAAGTTATACTTGACTAATAATGTATAGTTGACATTACATGCACCTCTGTTTTTTATGTCATTTGACTACTAGTACAGTGTGAGTATGTATTTGAATGTATAAAAGTCTGTAATGATAAAAATTATATTATTATATGCCCGTGGAAGACAAAAGTACTATTGAAATAGATGAAAAGGGAACGTTGAAGACCCTCGAACACGATAAATATGAAAATATTGCAGGCTCAGTTTGATTGAGCCTATTCATGGGCAGTAATGGAAATGCTTATTAAGCTTTTAACTTGAAACTTCATAGGTTTATAGATCAAATCAGAGAGCAGTGCACAAGGACCATTTTCTGCACTTCATTATTTTTGAATTATGACCAATTGTTATTTTTTTGTCCAAAGCATAATTCCTACGTTATTAAAGCTATTGACTGTAAATTTAACCAAAAGATAGATGTTATTGAGACAGAGTGCAGTTATTCCCCATAGTTTAATTTTCATTGCTGATGTTTTTGGACCATATGCCTACGTTATCAAAGGTATTGACTTTAAACTTCATGTTGGAAGATTTCATTGAAACGGGAGTGCAATTCACAAGAACTGTCACTCTGATCTTCTTATTTTTCAGTAATGCCCCTTTCTACACAAATGCCAATATTCTCCGGTAATTTTCTGTATATTTGAGGTTATTCCCTTTATTTTTTTCAATTACCCAGACAGAGTGCAGTTAACATTTCCTCTGTGCATTGCCCAACTGTACACATTTTTTTGGTAGAATAAAGTTTTTTTTATGTTATACTTTAATTTCAGTTTTCTTTTTCAAATTGGTTAATCGACAGGTCTATTTTGATCTGCCTTGAAGTGCAATAGTAGTATAGTGAAATATATAGTATTGACGATATTGTGAAATAGACCTCTATTTGTTGCTGTTTAACTATTTGTTTTTGCTATATGGCCAGTTTATATCTACTTACACATTAAGTACAATAGGATATGTTGGCCTTTGAAAAAAAATTATATGAGAACTTTTTCGGCGTTAGCTGACATTTTAACATTACAAAAGTTAATCACACACACATTTTAAATCATCCACAATTCAATTGATTTAAATGAAGATGTAATCGCTGAAGGCGCCTGATATAAAAAAAGCTTCGTGACAATATATATATTATATTGCCAACTCATTCTGATAAAATGATGGCTTTTAAAAAACATGTCTAAGAACCGAAATTGCTTAATGTAGAACATCGTCAAAAATGTTGTGGGGCCCGTCACGGGAAAACTGCCTCTGGTATAAAGTTGTTAATTCATTTGTAAAGAATTTACAGTTATCTATTTTGTTCATAACTGATAGTGGATTTTGTTGCACGTTTGACTTGATAACGTTTTTGTACCGTAAAATACATTTTAAGAAATGAAATGCATATAAAACAATTTAATCTGTTCAACTTCATGGCGTCATGTCCATGAATGGCGTGAAATGCATGAAGACACTTTCTCCCTCGATCTGTCCCATATGTTTTCATTTAACTGGTATTTGTAAAATTAGTCACATGTGAAATAAAAGAAATAAAAGGGGTAGGTTCACGAAGTGTCAAAAATGGCCTAATAATATTTTTTTTTATAATTTTGTGATTATAACTATAGACCATGTCTCAACAGAAAATGTACAAATTGAAGTGCTGCTCTCACAAAATTCACCAAAATCTCGCCCAAAAGACACCCACAGTATATTATGTAAAAACAAAAAATGACGTCTTTGTAAACAAAAAGAATAAAACAATAGTGTTTTAAGCATAAACATGTTACTTTTTCATTTTTTATGTTCTGCTTTTTATTAGGCCAATATTCACCCTTCGTGAATCTACCCATTTCGGCATCACGTCATTGTTGATCTATGACATGCTATCGCAAAATCTGGCTCTTTACGACTGATATTTTTTTAGTTTGTTTACATAACAATTTATTAACGTGTTATAATATGAATTAAGCACTGTCTCTATTGCGAGCTCTAAGATTCCAAAGCCCCGCATTTACTAGTCGCCGAAGGTTTCTAACCAGTTTTCGTATTCAACTCCTACTAAAAATAACTTCACAAAACACAGTCATCACATCAAATAATTCCGCATACTATAATACGAATTGGTGATGTCACACATTTAATACGATGTTATCATTCCTCATCTTCTGATACGAGATTTCAAAATGCCTAACTTTAATAGGTGATATGGGGCGCGCGACGGAAATAGTTACCTTCGGTCATATTTTGTGATATTTTAGTTGTTACTATATTAAGAAAGAACTTACAACTATTTTACAATTTCTCATAAGTAACAAGTGCTTTTCTTACTCATTTTGACAATGAAATGATATTTTTTAACGCGAAATGCATTATAATTAATGTCGTCTGCCCTAATGTATGACGTCATTTCAAGGGTTGACGTCAACTGTCAAGGTACTTTTTCCCATGACGCGCCCCATATCATCTTTGGAACTGGAGATATCAGATATTAGTTTGAATAAGCACGTCTACTTAACGGTCAACTTAAAGGGTTAGTTGACTGTTAAACGAAATGTTAGAAACCAAGAGAAAATATGTACATTGTATGTGTGCGTTTTCTTTTCGCAAATGTTTTTAACATTGATCACAATTTTCAAATAAGCTACATGTATATGTTTTCGACCCGTTATACATGTAGATTAAATATCACTCCGCTAGAGTATCTTTCCTAAATGCGTGTCTTTTTTTTGTTTATTTTTAGGCGACATTTATCACTGTATGAATGTTCGTTTTTTTTTTCATTTTAGTTTGAAAATAAAATTATTGAATAACAGATCGATGAATATTAAGATACAGCACCATTCGCTACTCTCGTAATGTTAACATACATCTATTCCTGCGATCTTAATATGCCGAAAAGATCACAGGAGACTAGAAACCAGTCTCCAATCCCAAGCAGCTGATTGGTTAAAACTGATCCAGTATCCACAACTGACCAATTAGAAAGTAGAGTTTGTAGACTGGTCTCCATTCGTTGACACAAAATTCCACATGCTGATCGCCATCTAATCAAGTTATAAATAGATCAAAAGTATACAATTCAAGCATGGCCAATATCACGGTATGTATCCAGATAATGAGAATCGCCGATAATGATAGATTGTGAGAATAATGATAGATCGCCAGGTCGGAGGAAACACCATGGAGAGGTTAGTTATTGTATGAATTTCATTTTATTGTGATCTGATACTTATCTTTTGCGATAGATAACAATCAAACGATGTCCTAGCCTTCCTCTCATGCCCATACATTTGGAATCGGCCTTCAGATAAAGTAAAAACAAAGGAAAATGATCACGCAACATTCCAGATTTCTACAAAAAACTACGTATTATTCCCATTTAAAATAAATTTAAACATGTTTTTTTGTAAACGACACTGCTGTTATCAAAGCGCAAACATCGACAATCAATAATTAGTCAAGAATTTACATTATCCATTCACTTTTTCTAGGCGAATCCCCATTATCCAATTTGCTTCAGGTGCCTCAGAAAAAAGATGTTTGTTAAGGAATATACTCATAATACTGGCTAAAGCTGGGTGGCATATTGATTGTCGATGTTGAAGCAATTGTTTAATGTGTATACTTTCATGAAAATAATGTCACTTGATGTTATTTTATTCAAAAAAAATCATAAATCGGGATTTTTTTTTTAAATTTTGGAAGCGCTGTTTAATTTGCCAGAAAAGTATTAGTTTTATCTCGATAATCATCATTTCAAGACATACTATTCTAATACCCATAACAAATGATAATTGATTTATGCTGCCATGATGCTAGGATGTGAACTCAGACTCACTATGTTCTTCTAAAACGTTAAAAAAACTGAGTATAAACAAAATATGCGTATGCCAGACCAATGATATATCGCTCATAGCGTCTAGGATTTTAGTTTTTTTTGTCCGTAGAACTGTCTAAGCACGGTACATACATGTATCAGAACCATGTGCCTGAAATGAACCGGATATTAACGTATTTAACACCGGCATTTCAACGGAATTACCGTGTCTTAAACGTAATGGTTTGACACGGTGAGAAATCCCTTGTGATTGTTCAAAGTTGAAAATAGGCTTAAGGAAATGAAAAATCGGTTTGTGTCGCCCCCCACCCCCTCGAAATAAAACAATACTAATAGCCCGTACAGATCTGGAATCAGTATTTACTGACACTTTATTTGATTGTATTTATGTGTCAAAATGGCCTTTTAATTTATTAAACAGCACGAATATTTAAGCAACTAAATTCATTTTCAAACTTGGATTTAACACACTTAGTAATTGTAAATTACCCGCCACAGAGGTTTCATATGACATTGTGACGTCATATGAAAATGGCGTCCAAACACGAAAGTGGTGGGGAAATTATAATAAGTTCTCCAGATTCGGAATTGTATAGGCTCTCACACTCTCTGTACTTTACGTGAATCTGATGAGATCCTCATCAACTGTTAGTGAGGAAACTAATAGAGAAAATTATACCAAATTTATATTGGTATAATGTATTTACACAACGAAATCACCTTAAATATGCACATATTTTACATTGACATCGATACTTCAAATACGGACAAGCTGCCTGTTTACAATTTTTAAACGTTTACTGCGTGTGATAAGGTTGTTATGATCTCAGTTGCGAACTGCGTAGATCCAGATCGGCTACCCCACAGTCAGATCAGGATCTACACTGTTCACATTTAGAATTATTAGATTATTTCTGACTAAGAAATGACAAGTGTACATGTAGATCCAGATCAAACTGCACGAATATACAGACTGATCTGTATCGACACTGGTCGCTCATGTCATTAAAGGCGTGCACATCAAGTAAAGCCCGCTTTACACTGTCCCGGTGTATGCCCCGGTGCGTCCCGGTAATTTGTAGGCGGTGGACCGGGTTGAACCTGGAAGATTCGCGAAGCCTAGTTCATATTTCCCCGGTATACAGCAACGGTGGATCCCGGTTTGGACACAAATAAAAAATCATGGTTTCAATATGGCTTCCGAAGTTAAATCGGCGTCCACTGGCTTGTATCGTAGCCATATTGTGGCTCCACCGTTATTACTTAACCGCCTTTTACCGGCTGCTACCGTGCCAGACCGTAGTTCGTCCGAAATGAGTCGGGGCTACGTTGCGGCTCTCCTCCGTGACACACCATGACCAAACTGGGAAGTCACCGTATCTCCACCTTGGACACAGCCCATGCCGGTTTACTACGGTTTAACTCAGTGGTATTACGTTGGCGAGAATGATCATGCGGAAGAGCTACGGTGATGCCCCGGAAAAAGCCGGCATTGGTTTCGCTGACAAGGAAAAATACATTGTAATATTTTAACATCTGTCACCTGTTATTTTAATTTCATTCAACATTCTTTGTTTAAAACAAACATTAAAAAAGAACAACGCAAAATAGTCAGGAAGCGGTTTTGTGAACGTCAATTTGTATTTCTTACCGTTGTCACACCAAAGCAAGCAGTATCAGATCCTGTGAACTTCCTGCTTATATAGGCAACAGCGAATGTTTCGTCTGGAATATTCCTCGGGGGGTCTTCAGATGAAAACATAGTGTTCATCTTTCTGTATTATCTTATCGGTACACTTAAGATTGGAAAAAAATCTTGTTCATACGAATGTTAGCATAATAATATTAGAAAGATAAATGTGATATTCGGGGAAATGTAAGTAATTGGGCAAACTGATTTTGATTACCATTTGCGCTATGAGAATGCATTTAGAAACGAGGTGTAATAATCCGCCGTTTTAAAAGCATCCTGATACTGGTGATCATATCAATCATAGATGGTCAAATTAAAGGAGATAAGATGTGAGATAAAAATTGAAAATGATGACAACAGCAGTGAATCATCACAGAGACTGCAGTAATCGTGAAAGATAAGTAGATTGTTTGAACTAATTCTTTTCCGACAATTCTTGAAATTACTTCCAGGAGTTTAAAATATATGGAGTGGACACAAATCCGGACGCACACTCGCAAGCAAGGACGGACGCACGCACGATGACCATTCTTATCATAACTACCGCTATTCGGCGGGGAAAAGTAAGACATGTATTGCATTTATATGGAATATAATAATTACGTATTTCCTCGTTTTCCATTTACAGTCCTTCCTTTGTTATAGACTACTTTTATAATTAAAACAAAAACCACATGTGAATTAAGACCAAATCTTATTTGTCCAACTGGCTGATTGAAAGAACAACTTCTCGGCATGTGAATAAAAACCACCTGCGTTAAAAGACCACTTTTGGGGTTTACCCAGTGTGGTCTTTGAAGACAGGGTTGACTGTATATAATAGGTTTTATGTAGTCTAATGCTAAAACTCGTACATTTCTGAGGAAGAGTGATAATTGTTTCGCATATCGGTCACCTGCCCGATATTGGTTGCTCTGTGTTAAATTTACCGTAAAATCCCAGACATTTCTCAGATTTGCATTTGGCCTAATGGTGAAAATGAATGTAGACACAAATATAATAAATAAATTTAAAAAATCAAGCTCCTGTAGCTTTGGTATTAATTTTAGGATTTTTTTAGATCTGCAGACATATAAAAAAAACCTGTTTCAAATATTTAGGAACACATTAAAATTGTTAATATATATAAAAGTTTATTTTTCAACATATTAAAAAAATTTACCCCAAAACAAGAAAATATAATTTGAATACATTAACCCTTTACTACATATAGACGGGTTTTTATCGCATGTGCCAACAGTGTACATGTAGATCCAGATAAGCTGGTACATCCGTGTCATCTGATCTAGATCTATACTGGTCGCGTCTAAGTCAGAAATAACCTAATGAATCTAAAACAAACAGCGTAGATCCTGATCGGACGACAGGGATGTGTCAGCTGATCTGGATCTACACTATTTGCCCGTGGTATAACAGCCATATCCCATGGAGTAAACGGTTAATAAGTTATTATTTATGGGGAAATATTTTGCTCAGGCTTCATGTTTGTAAAATATCCTCAAATTGAATCCTCATGTTAACATGTCTTATGACAGTCTGCTATTTGTGCTGGTGTTCGTTGTTAGAAGAGGCTGAATTCATCATTTCCTAATACAGACCTGTCCGTTGCATGACCATCATACCATAATTGCTTACTCATTCGTAGACATTTAGTTTTCATTAAAGATTGAATCCATATTTGATGGTGTTCATTTGGGTATCAGGAGCGTAGCAAGGGCTTTTAAAGGTGTACTAAGAATCCTAGGGGGGGGGGGGGGTCCGGGGGCATGCTCCCCTGGATTTGTTTTTCAGTAGATCGTCTCAGGAGCGTTCTGGCGGGCTTTTGGCATAAAATAAGTAATATTTGTTCACAAATTTTACTCGATGTTGTTTTACTTTTTCTCATGGAACATCTACTAACAAGTATTCAAACAGATTTTTTAAATTTATTTTTACGATTTTCTGAACCAATGTGTACGCAGCTGCGTTCTCTGCGTACTGGTAGCTACGCGCCTGGGTATGGAAAACATTTGGATTTTTTAAAGTGTGTGTCGCCAGAACTACTCGAATGTTTAAGCGTTACTTGATATTTTTTCCATCTTATACATATCGTACATGTATGACATGTATGTGACGAAGATTTATGACAATCATGATTCTGAAAGACATACAACTGAAAGAACTAGAGTGGGATTCAAGGATCAAATTTCGCGCATAAAACAAAGGCTAAATGATATATTTTCGCGCAGGCATATATTCGCGCAGTTGTATTATTCTCTTAAAAGGTTATATTGATGGTTTGATCTTGGTGGGATTTGATTTCACACACTTTCAGAGGGAGCAAAATGCGAAAATTATCCTCGCGAATTATGATACCACACTCAGTATACGTAATGTGCACTCAACTTGTACAAGAATTGCTTAAAATATTAGATGAAAGCGTTCCGCTACTACGACAAACTCAGCGACGTTTGCATGGGCCCAAAAATTCAAACCGAAATTAGAACAACGAAGTAGTTAAATGTTTTAAGTAATTCTGGTGCTGACTTAAAGAACGCTCCTGTTGGAATGTATGGTACTTGAAATAAATAAAAAATTAGACAATATCCACATTTTGTATTTTTCCTAAACATTCTTGATAGATTTTCAGCATCCATTTAACATGTCGTGAAAAGTGAGGAAACATTAAAATAAAAGGAAAACGAGGCAACGCGGCATTTGATGGTGGATAAATTCCTTCTTAATTTGGCATCTACTTCTGGCTTGCACATAGAGAGTAATTGTTCAGAATTCACATGTTCCCGACACCAAACGTTATATTAGAGTGAATTAATAACGAGAAAAAGACTTAAACAATAAACAACGACATTTCTTTTAGCTCCAGTCCAGCACAAGTTTTCTATCATAAATATTTCAGCAAATACTTTAAAACCATTCATGTTGACGGGAAGCAAATTTGCGTGGATTTCCGGATCGATCCACGAATTAAATACCAACGCGAAATAAAGATTTAAACACCAAACGTAGTTTAGAAAATTAAGATCTACGAATTTAAAGACTTGTCATTTTGTTCTTTGATTGCTTTTAGAAATTATTTCTGTGTTGCGTGTAAATAGAATACCGGTGGCCAGTGACTGCTCTACAGATTTCGGGTGGTTTTATGCCACTTTAAACGACTTATGTTAGTTTTTCCACGAGGTTATTCATACAGATTCTCCGGATATACGACCAGGTTATTTTCTTAGCACATATAATTATTACTTCAAAAATCACAGTTAAAGATACGAAAAGAATTTTAAAGATATCTTGAGAAATAAAAAAGTTAATGGGTAGAACAGGTTTTGACGTAATTTTGACTGGAAAACGGTCGTATTTGAGACGGACTTTAATACTTTTCTAATTATAAGCATTTCCATATAACTAGGATGATTCCCTTTAAGATGCAAAAAGAATTTTGAAGATATATTACAAAATAAAGAAATTGGTGTAGGGCCGTGTTTTCCGTGTCCGACATAATTTTAATCTAAAGACATCTTTGATACCTTGCATCCAGTTTTATTTTTCTTTTATTTGTACAGCTTAATTACAAGATTACTAAAGTTACGGACTTGAATGTTTTCAACCTACACTTATATTCCATCCATCGTCTATGAATGTGTATATATTTTTAATTTAGTTATAATTTTCGTTTTGTTTTTTTCCGATTTGAATACCTTTCTTCAAGTCGATCGTTAACACCTGAAACTAAAATGTTTATATTGAGGGTATTGTATACATGCCAAGTACACATGATCAACATATATCGATTGTACTTGATTTTTTAGGTTATTTTAAATAATGCTCTCTAACAGCACTTCTGTGTCGTAGTATTTTACAATGGCTGATGACGAAAATACGTATAAACATTAAATAAAGACATTTCTGCTGATAAAAGCGTATATTGCAATTACAGAATGGTACGCTCATGAACAAAAAAAGGTAATTGAACATGCTTAACTAAATTTACTTGGATTCATCATGAACCACAATAACTTTATTTACTTGAAACCATCATGTTGGATGGAGAACGCACTAAGTGCCTTAAGTGCTGATTGATGTGAAAGTTTAGCGAGGTGCCAATGTTTATTCACTTTATAAACTTAAAAAAAAACGGGTATTCAAGCATTTCTTGCAAATAGTATTAACATCTACATGTTAGATATCTTGCGTTGAAGTTTAAATAATCACAAAAACCGTCCATAGTTTGCACTGTGTTGTGCTATGCTGTGTTTCCTTCAAAATTGATCTTTTGTACATATTGTTTACCGATGTACATGTACAATGGCTAATGTAATAAATCAGTTAATACATTCAGTTAAAAAAATTATATAACATGCGTCTATGAACAATGAAAGAACATAACTGGAGCGAAAGGTGAATCCAACAAATAAATTCAGCGCTTAAAATATTATTTCCGGCTTAACTGCTTGAAACAAAAAACTTCCGTGAACAAGACAGCTAGAAGAAGCTGTTTCCAGTTGACTTCAAATATTTAGCTTTAACATTTTGGAAGCGGAAATAGCCTAAAAGGATTGTGCATTTTTCCAAACAGCAAGTTGTTACCAGTTATATTGTGTGATGCAGAACAGATTTAATTTTCTTTCAATTTATGTTAATATACAGTCAGAGTTTTATCATTCTATTGATACAGGTATATTCTCACCATGTAAATGACAAATTCGAAATAAAGATGCAATAAAACCGCTTCATATATTCTAGACCTATACAGTTTAAAATTGATTTTGCACACTGAAGTTTAGCATTACTTTTCAAGTACAATGTCGACGCAACACGAAGTTCTAGTATCAATAAATTGTTTTGACAAGTAACGTTAATATATCTGCGCAAGCTATTGAATTGTTATTTTGGAATGGCTTTATATGGTTATAAATATTCTATATCGTAATAAATGTTTCACTTGAAGTAAACACCGTATGTTTACCGTATTTGTTTACACAGGTTTAAAATATACAGTACCTTATCGGTAACTTGACAATCATGTGAGCGTCAGGATAATTTAAATATTGATCATCAGCAAATCGTTTTACAATGTTTATATCGCCATGTTCTCTTAATGAGCTTTGATCATAGAACAAATATTTAACTCTCCCATTTCTGCCATAGAATCATGCTTGGTTGTATAAACCTAGTATCACGTGACTGTCTGCTTATCCATAATCAATTATAACAAGGAACTGTCAAATTAACTCAAATGATTCATGTTAATTGGCACCTTTTTGTATCATTGTGCTGGATATGAGTACCTGCACAGACACGTGATAATGTAATGTTCTTACCAAATTCGAACTTGCAGGCTGCCAACTTTACGCTGCTGACAGCTGCCAGGCTTCCAGACTGCCAACTTTGCGAACATTTTATTTCTTTATTGATCGGCAAATAACTCAGCGCACTGGTACAGAAGGATACACGTAGTACATGTAGTTTCGCTAAGAAGAATGCAATATAATAACTCATACATAGTTGGAACTAGTAATATGGTATTTTTTAAACACTCGCCATAATCATCGTTATAACTACATTCTACAGATAATTTTATCATCTTCATTGTCATCATCATCATCATTGAAGGTATCGTCATACACATCATCTTCAAAACAACCACCACCAACAACTCAGCATTATCAACAAAAGGATCAATTTATCATAGTAATAAAACGACAACAACATTGTATTGTCTGCAATAGAAATATTACTTGAAATCTTGACAATCTGAATAAATGACTTCGTTTTAAAGATGGTCCCTAACACTTGACGGTCGACTAAAACTTAATTTTATCCAAATTACAATGTATTTAAATTTTTTCAACAAACTTGCAGCTTTGACATTACACTGGATTTTTACTTTGAAATTTATGTGAAATCTTGAGTTCGGTTAATGTATAACTTAATAATAAGTGTTTATAATAATCTTCCTAAATTGCATTAATGAAAAACAAACAAAATACAACTACGTCAAGTGCCGTGTGTTTCTGTTAACATGTATATCAGTTCCAGAAATTTAAAAAAAAACAACACATTAAACCAACTTAAGATATGATTGTTAAAGTTATACTTACACGAGAGAAACGGTTTTGATTTTGTTCTTTTGTGCGATTAGTTTACAAACAAAGAGTTGTAAATCTTAAAGTTAATAACTAAAAAATGTCAGATACATGTAAGCGAGAGGAAAAATGTACACCTCCAGAAAGGCCGCGTGAACTAGTCTCGCGATCAGTCAATATTGTTTGCATTACAAACTAATACCTAAAATGACTACACTTCACTGATCAACTGAGAACCCATTATTATCAAACATTTAACAAATATACATTGTAGGAATAAACATTCCATTGTAAAAAATATGTTTCAATGCTGATTATGAAATATTCTAATTAAAGGAAGCGTGCAGAAAATAAGCTTAGCATGTGTCTCTTCTTTAAAATTAGGTGAAAGTCAAATCCTTATTTCGCCATTAAAGCTTCCTATTCACAGTTCAGGGTGGAATACTTTAATGTTTAACATGCGGTAAATATTAATTGTACTACTAGGCAATACCTTTAAATAAAACAGCAGTGAATTTCGCCGAAACTTTTCACTAATCTGTACATTTTAGAACCTGTTGTGAGTGAATCATCCAGATACGTTACCAAGCACCTTTAAAGAGATCATGTGGAGTGAAGATAAATCAACCTGATACGTGACAAAGCACCTTTAAAGAGATCATGTGGAGTGAAGATAAATCAACCTGATACGTTTCAAAAGCACCTTTAAGGAGATCATGTGGAGTGAAGATAAATCAACCTGATACGTGACAAAGCACATTTAAAGAGATCACGTGGAGTGAAGATAAATCATCCTGAAACGTGACCAAGTAGCTTAAAAGCGATCATGTGGAGTGAAGATAAATCATCCTGATATGTGACCAAGTAGCTTTAAAGAGATCATGTGGAGTGAAGATAAATCATCCTGATAGGTGACCAAGCATCTTTTAAGAGATCATGTAGAGTGAAAATAAATCATCCTGATACGTGATCAAAAACCTTTAATTCGATCATGTTGAGTGAAGATAAATCATCCTGATACGTGTCCAAGCACCTTTAAAGAGATCATATGAAGTGAAGATAAATCATTCTGATACGTCACAAAGCACCTTTAAGGAGATTATGTGGAGTGAAGATAAAACAACCTGATACGTGACAATGCACCTTTAACGCGATCACGTAGAGTGAAGATATATCATCCTGATACTTGACCAAGCACCTTTAAAGCGATCATGTTGAGTGAAGATAAATCATCCTGATACGTGACCAAACACCTTTAAAGAGATCATGTGTAGTGAAGATAATTCATCCTGATACGTGACCAAAAACCTTTAATTCGATCATGTGGAGTGAAGATAAATCATCCTGATACGTGACCAAGCACCTTTAACGAGATCACGTAGAGTGAAGATAAATCATCCTGATACTTGACAATGCACCTTAAAAGCGATCATGTGGAATGAGATAAATCATCCTGATACATGACTAAACACCTTTAAAGCGATCACATGGAGTGAAGATAAATCATCCTGATTCGTGACCAAGCACCTTTAAAGAGATCATGTGAGTTATGATAAATCATCCAGACACGTGACCAAGCACCTTTAAAGCGATCATGTGGAGTGAAGATAAATCCTCCTGATATGTGACCAAGTAGCTTTAAAGAGATCATGTGGAGTGAAGATAAATCATCCTGATACGTGTCCAAGCACCTTTAAAGAGATCATATGAAGTGAAGATAAATTATTCTGATACGTCACAAAGCACCTTTAAGGAGATTATGTGGAGTGAAGATAAATCAACCTGATACGTGACAATGCACCTTTAACGCGATCACTTGGAGTGAAGATATATCATCCTGATACGTGACCAAGCACCTTTTATGCGATCATGTTGAGTGAAGATAAATCATCCTGATACGTGTCCAAACACCTTTAAAGAGATCATGTGTAGTGAAGATAATTCATCCTGATACGTGACCAAAAACCTTTAATTCGATCATGTGGAGTAAAGATAAATCATCCTGATACGTGACCAAGCACCTTTAACGAGATCACGTAGAGTGAAGATAAATCATCCTGATACATGACCAAAAACCTTTAATTCGATCATGTGGAGTGAGATAAATCATCCTGATACGTGACCAAGCACCTTTAAAGCGATCATGTGGAGTGAAAATAAATCATCCTGATTCGTGACCAAGCACCTTTAAAGAGATCATGTGAGTGATGATAAATCATCCACACACGTGACCAAGCGCTATTTATTTAAAAGAGATCACGTGGTGTGAAAATAAATCATCCTGATATGTGACAACGCACCTTTAAAGAGATCATGTGGAGTGAAGATATATATCAACGAAGAGAACCCATGAAAGTATTCCATACTATACTGTGTAGGTAACAAATCATATCAACGACGGTTGTTAAATTCAAGTGTTCTAACATTACACGTAAATGGAACACCACTGTTAAAAAAGAAGCATGGGAACTGAAACTGATTCACTAAGTGACCAAAAACAAACACTGTAAATGTGTTATATTTAAACATCATAATGAGCCACTGCAATTACCTACCATCGGCTGATTACGTTACGAACGTATTATTGTCGGTCATCCTGATGACCGACATATTATAATGGACCAAACTTGACCTTTGAAGGGTAACACCGGTTAACAGCGGCACCGGACGTGGTCACTTTAGACAAAGCCGCCCGTCTAGAGCTTGAGAATGCTATTCCGTTCCCCCTATTTGCAAGAAAATTCTTCTAAATTTTGATGAAAGATTATTTGGACATTGTAGTAACATCAAATCAGAAATTGAGCTGATATATAACGACATGTTAAATTATATAAACATACGTGTGTTGTATTTTCTACAGGGTGTAGAAAAAATGTTACGCGTCTTTTTTTAGAAAGTCACGTGACGCAAACCTTCAAAGCAAAATATTATTTGCTTATAAATTGAACTGATACTTTATTTGAATCAAACAACTGTTCAGGATGATCCCATATATGAAATAGATTCGATCCGTTATATTGATTTTGTTGGCCAAAAGCAAGACATCGTTTATGTTTTTCTTAGAGACTAATGAATATCCGACTTTGACGGGAAAGGCTGTCTGTAAACAAATGTTTACAAAAAGCTAGTCGGTCATTAGCATACACTTTTAACCAAAAATCTTCCAAAAATATTCCAAAATCTAGAGTTCAACAACAAAATTTTGTCACTGTCCTAGGGTGGGGGGGGGATGAGCAGCCTGACAGGGACTCAAATTATTATATTTAATATTCTGATCTTCAACAATTTCGTTAGAATGCTGAACTTCAACATGTAATATTGCTGGTTCTCGGACTTTTTCCTGTTTTTGTTTGTTCGTTTTAATGATGTCAATTTCAGTGTATGCCATGTTAGATGACATAATGCGGGTTTCAAAAAAACTCATGTCCATGCGTTGACTTTGAAAATTGATGAACTTCTACCCATGTGTTAAAATTAAACAAAAATTTCTTGTGGTATAAATCACCAAACATACGGTCGTGAAATAGTAGAGGCTTAAAGCAAACGAGGAGATGTTTTAAACAAGTATTTAGGAGGAAACGAATGCTCAGAACCTTGCTTAATTGTCAAAATATTGTCTTTTAAAGAGAGATTTTGCTTTTTTGCGCTTTCCAGTGCAAATGTTGCGAATGTTCTCAGAAGTTAACGGACGTTTAGCGAAGTGAGGTGATCATTGTTTAAAGTAAAAAAAAAAGGATCAGCGATTTTGCAATTTGTTTGCGATTTCCAGTGCAATTTCGTTGAACGCTCTCAGAAGATACCGGAGGTTTAGCGAATGTGACATGACCATAGTTTAAAGTAGATCAGCATGGGCAATATTTTTATCTAATATCACAAGCGTAGTCAATGGGGCGGCGGTACGCTAAAAGACAGTCATCAATACGCTCAAATAGCTGCGGACGACACAGATAAACGACTAGGATGGCAACAGGAGGTTAATTGCACTTTATGATAATATGTTCAGCGTGAAAGCATCAATAATGATTTTGTTTATTGAACTTGTCTAATATCTATTTTTAGGATGAATGGCGACAAGTTACCTCAGTTACAAGTACTTTGTTAGTCAATTCAATCCATAATTACAAATGTAGTTGTTATCAGATAATCAACCTCACAATTTTGCATTTCACGAGAGCACTATTGAAATAACCCGAGCTGCGAGAGTTTAAACCTAGTTAGTTTGATGACTACCCATCTCTTCATTAGTTATGAACATTACATTTTATCTTTTATTCGCAATTACTCATTCAGAGGGACATTTATATACATGTATTATGCTCTTTCTCAAAGATTTGCATAAAAATGCCTAGTTTTGAGCTTGTTGCACTAAAAACTGCCATGGTTTTTAGATCTATCTATTTCCCTGTCCTTTTGATATCCAAATTGGAGCACTTATTACGATGCGGTATTTTTTTTTTTTTTATATGCTTAAAAGTCTTTAACAGGCTCAATGAAACCGAGCCTGCAATATTTTCACATTTTTCGTCTTCGGTGGTTTTCAAAGTGACCTTTTCATCTATTTTAAGTAAACAAAACTTAAACGATTGTTTTAAAAAAGAAACTTGGTAACCATTCTATACGTGCATCTGTATTTTTATCATTTAAACTTTAACTATTTAATTTATGTTACAAACTTCCGCCGCCATAATATTCAAAACTTGCCCTTGAATATATGCATTATTAACGAAATACGAATTGATTTATTTTGATTCCCCTATTCCCTCTCAAAACCGCATCTATCCATGCGTTCTCTTCTTGGGGTCTAAAGTGAACGGTTGGACTCGTCGCAGTTGCAATCCAAATTGAGTTTAACTTGTAAAAGATTTCCGGGGATACCCTGACCTTAATGTCTGCTTCCCAAACACATGCAATATAACGGATCTGAATTCAGTCTTGGGATACTAAACAATAACATTATTTTGACAAGTACAGTAAGGTAGACAACACAAGCACTATCATTTCTATGTAAGGGCGATCTACTAGAATATACTGCAAGCAATGCAAAACCAGCCTTTAAAGTAGAGAAATAGTTGTGAAGAATTTTCAGAACAGTGGCATAACGACAATTTCTTTGATGATAGATTAATTTAAATACAAAAAGTGCTTCTTGAGTTTCTGTTATAGTTTCAGAGATAATCGTTCAAACAAAAACGTAAGATATGAGGAGCATAAAGCTTAAGTGAAAGTAATAGATGCATCAGCATCCTAATTTATTGTTTACTGTCTTCTAACACTCGTCAACTTAAAGTTTGACGATATCTGCTGAACCAACTAAAACTACACTTTATGAATGTTGGTAATGAATACTGAATATTATAAGCATGGCTTTTCTCTCAATGTACAAAAAAGTATCGACTGCGGAAAGTTCTATGGTACCTCTTTGAGCATTCGCGTTAATGTAACATATTCATCAGATTCGCTGGTGCTTAAGGCATCGCCACACTCCTCCCAATCCTATTCATCGATAAAATAAAAATCATCAAATCTCAGTAATGACAAAATGCCATTCAATGAAACTTTGCACAAATGAAGGTTACTAATGTATCTTTATTTTGCATACAGTAAGACAAAATAGAAAAGTAAAGAAACAAAGCTAGACCTAACTTGTCAATGCTATATTTGGAAACCCGTGTCGAGGTAGTTCTCTGAAGTGTTAGAGTATTTACACGACAGTAAAGCATCGTAAGTCCTCTTGTTTTACCTGTGATCTAAAAATGCCTTCTGTCTGTAACGCAACCCGTTAATCGAACTGGCAAAATCATGAATTGTAAGTATTGTGCTCTACCAAGTGAGCTAGTCAATAAGTTTTGGAGGAGTACAGCTTTGAACCTCTTGTTTCGAATCATATCAGTTTCGAATTCATCTGCTATTATGATCCCAGCATTTGTTTTAACACGGACAGAAGTCACCGAGTATGATCAATACTTGTATAAGATGAATAAACTTGCTTCAAAGTCGAAGTGAATAAATTAGGTTTAAACAGAAATTATATTTCGGGTTTTCAGCAATATAAGACAGAGAATTCACGAAATAAAACCTAAGGTGAATAATCGTGATAAACCGGAGTACTTGTGGAAACATGTCGGTTAATTTGTGAACCATTAGCCAGAGAATTTAATCATTTTTCCTGGCAAAAATATGAAATATTAGCTCAAACAGACTTTTAATAATTCGCTAGGGCTTAGTGAATAGAGCTGGAGTTTAGAAAAAGGCAGCTCCATGGAGCAGGAGGGGAATTTCTCTGGCAGGGAACAGGAGCAGATATGATCGAGTACTGAAGATCGTTTTATGTATTTTCTTGACAGTAGATCCTCAATGATAAAAGTGTGGTGACATGCAGTGATAGTCTTGTCCGTCCGTCTTGTCTATACAATGTCATGTCAAAATTCATACCGAAATCACTCTACAGGAGTGTTGTAAGCGTGTGATGTATGAACTCTCATAAGTTAGAGGAATTGTTGTTGTTTAATCAAGTTACGCCATTTATATCAGTGTATGTGTGCAACAGGATAATTTGAATATACATAAGTCAACTTTTTGTCGTAAATGCCCAATTCCGGCGGAAAAAGGGCTTCATAAAATCTCACTTCTTTAGTTGCACGACGGTGGCAGGGGTTTAAGTGTTTATGAAGGTTTATGGGGAAATCTTTTTCTTAAAAGAACCTAGATGCTCGATTTGTTTCTTTTATCCCTGTCATCGTGTTCTTGCTGATTTTACTCCAGGTGTTCTGTTCTCGGTAAGATCATTGAGTACCCGCCCCTTGGCTTTGCAATGCTATTAGCTTCTTATGTTTTATTTGTTTGTGTGCTTTTGCATGCAACATTGTTTAGCCGATGGGTGGGTTGGAGTTATTTCACCAAGACAATTTGTACTTGTTTTGTGATACGAGAACCTTTTGGGGCAAGTGTGAGGTTGATGCACCCTAGAACCTGGTTTAAACCCCCAGTGGCAATTTGTTTTGCCACTGACCGTTCCTAGGCGGTATCCCCAAATGTTCTCTTTTTGCGTTAGTTGTTTTTGGCGTCCTATTTGAATTGACATACTTTTAACAAACATGCTCTCTTTTCCTCTCCTCTTTTTCGCTGCGTGGGGAGGCTGTGTTTTGTGAGTGTGAGGATTCCTGATAATTATGTATATATTTCTTTTTTCAAACAATACTATGTCTGTGCTAATTTTTCACATGTAGCCAGGGTAAGGATTAAAGTTTCCAACAGTGCTTACAGAATAATGCACATTATCAGATTTACGGGGCATTTTTAACCAAATGCAGAACTTCAAGATTTCAACACAATCTTAAGTATTTTATTTACGATAAAATGTTTATTATCCTTTCTATCACTCCAGGAATCAACGGATATATGTGGAATTAATGTGGCGTTTAAAGTCAGCCGTAATTTCTTTCCAAAAGTTAATAAAAACTAGCGACCATGTAAATTACTTAGTACACCGCTGTAAAATATGCAAAGACTTACCATGTCTGCTCCTGTTTCCGCCGTCCGCTCCTGGATCTGCGGTTGACGGGTGTGTAGCTTACCAGTTTCTGTAACAAAGGTAGATTATTCGTTTTTTCAGTAAACTTCATTTAAAAGGACACAATATATATTAACGCTTGGTTAACACGTGTTTTAGTTATGATCCCTTACACACATTAAAACCCTCAAATGAAGACTCGCTTATACAATTAACCAATGTTCTAACTACACCGATAATACAATTTTTGTACATCTTCTTTTGAAATTGCCATTAAAATCTTCCTGTGCGCTCATAAACCAAAGACTTTTGATCGAGGTAAGTCTAAAACCAGATCGAGTTACAAAATCGACCTCAGCTTTTGTAAGGATAACATATACTAAAACCGAGTAAAACTGCTGTAACAGCTTCCTCTTGTAACAGCTAAGCAATCGCATTATTGCAGAATTGCATAGATTTGTTTAACATTACGTAAGAATTCATATTTAAATGTAGAGACATGAATTTTCGTTAACAGACTTTACCCGCTACTGAAAAGTGACTTTTGCTTTTACCCCTACCTTTATGAATTGTCTGTGGTATCTAAACGGATGAAGGAAATTTTATGATTATTTCATAACAAGAAGTGGAAATGTTGTATCTTTGAAGAGTATACTCCGAAGCAAGGCTGAGAAATTTAAAAAAAAGTATGATCGTTGTAGTCAGAACATTGGTTAAGTGTAGGTTTAAGGACAAACAAGCTTTTCAGAAAGCTAAAACTTGTTTAACACAGCTGTATGCATCTTATCAAATAGCTGGGCTATTTTATTTGCAGCCATGGGCGTATAATTACCGTCTTCAATTATGTTTCTTTTTCCAAGAAGATATAGGAATAACATTTAAAAGAATGAAACCTCTAAGTTTAACAAGTATCAACGAATTTACGGTTCATAGCTGTAGACTGTGTTCTTATTACAGCTTAAAGGGAAAATAGAGGTATGTAATAATAATATGTTCATATTTGTGGATATATCGTTGCTCTCCCGTATTACTGCTTAAAGGGAAAATAGAGGTATGTAATAATAATACGTACATATTTTTAGATATATCGTTGCTCTTCCATGTTACTGCTTAAAGGGAAAATAGAGGCATGTAATAATAATATGTATATATTTGTAGATATATCGTTGCTCTCCCTTGCTACTGCTTAAAGGGAAAATAGAGGTATGCAATAATAATACACCCAACAAAAAAGTTCTGCTTATAAGTGTTCTTTTGCGTTAATTTTATAATGTAGCAAACAACTGGTTAAAAAAACTTACATTTATATCAAGATTAATTTTTTACAGTGTTAAAGACGAAAACGGAATAGAAGTCGTTTGGTAAATAACTGGGAAATATCAGTTTGAGTATGATAGGGGTCAACCGTCAAAAATTGCAAAATTTGCTGTATCAAGGTAGTGGTGTGAAATCTATGCAGCCAAAGTTAACATACTTCAAATCTATTGGGTTTTTTTTCCATTGGATAATGGCCTGTCAAAAATCAACTTCTCTACGTGGTGTGAGGGGACAGAGGGAAGTTTTGCGTAACAATTTAAAGTTAAATCGTTTAAGGTCAGCGTTATCCTCAAATTCTAACAACCTTTTTATACCAAAATAAGCAAATGCATAAAAAATGCACTCCCATGTATAGTTTTACAACAATCCTACCTTAAAAAGTGACAATTTCTATACTTTTCATGGGAAATATCATAAAGTGCAGGTCTCAACAAAGCTACAACACCATTACCCAATCTGAATATAGTGAATAAGGCTATTTTCAACACTATCTTAATTCAGAGGCCCCTTTATTAACAACTTACAATCAGACTCCTTCTAACTGCTGCAAATGTATGTAGAAATTCTTTAGATTTGTCAATATTCACAAAATTAACAAATTGTATACAAAATCAGTTTCAAACAAGGCGCTCAATAGATCACATACATCCAGAGTCTTGCTGCCTTTAGGTCAGCGTACACTATTGCGTTTCCCTATATGTTCTATATAGAGTCTTGGGAGTCTCCTTGATTTATTTATTCTTAGACAATATCAGGCATGGTCTTCTGATGAAGTTTGAAAATAAATCTACATAAAAACATAGATGAAATACCACCATGACCGTAGGTTTCTACCTCAAATTTCACTTTGAAGACTACCACCCTTGCCTATTGACTAAATTTACTTGTGGCTAACCTGTTTATAGGCATTATTTTAAAAGTAATTTTTTTCTTATCCAAAATGTTTTGGATAATGATTTTTGGTTCCAACAGCTGCAGAAATACACAATTTCTATTTTTTAGAAGGAGTTTTATTTTTTCTTTAGCTATATTGGCCAATCAGCTAATGTTTCTATAGAGTCTTACGGGTTTCCCCTAACTTTTTTTTAACCAACCGGGAAGCAGCTTTTATTTAGTGTACACTGATCTTAAGCTTGTTCCGGTGTCGCGTAATGTTCACACACGTGTGATTATTACGCGGGTGCCGTAATATTCACATGGTTTACAAACCGCGTGAGAATCACACTTAGTCTAGTGCATTCACAATTTACACTGCTTTACTAGTAACGTTATGCTCTTAATCAATTATTTATTTGCATTATTCTCGATGAAAGGTCAGACGTATCCTTCATTTAGACGTCATGTACTGTATGAAGAGAAGCACCATATCATGTTTTATTTAGGTGTCATGAGATGAAGAGAAGCAACATGTTCTCATTCATTTAGGTGTCATGAGATAAAGAGAAGTACCATTTTCTCATTCATTTAGGTGTCACGAGATGAAGAGAAGTACCATATTCTCATTCATTTAGGTGTCTTGAGTCAAAGAGAAACACGATATTTTGCTGCATTTTTGTGTCATAGGGTAAAGGGTAACACCACATGCTCATTTATTTACATGTAGGTGTCATGAGGTTCAGAATATCATCATAACTCTTTCTTACTTAAGTGTCATTAAGTGAAGACATACATCATATTCTAAGTATTATATCACAATAACATAAAATCTATGCAATAACTAACCTTTCCATTCTTTTTGCTCCGAGCTGTTGATCTATCATTATCATACTCACAATTTTTCGTTATTCGCGATATCCATTATTATTGTATTTTTCTATCAAACAGCGATTTTCTTTCTATCCATAATAACATACTTAGTAAATTTAGTACAAAAGTTACAAAAGTTAGTATTTATCTGTCAGTTTATCTTTAAAAGTTTCTATAGTTTTCTAGGAAACCTTGTAAAATTACCTAGAAGAAATGAAGTTATTGTATATGTTTTTATGATGCAAATATTCTTGTACTCACTTCCCCAGACATCGTGCGATCAGCGCGCCGGTGTTTTATATTAAATTTAAATATTGTTTTGCTGTTTATTAATTTTAAAATATCACTTCACATCATTTACGTTGCGTTGACCGTGGAAGCTCTGGGGACGGCGCGTTCTAGAAGCATCCCCTTCCGGTCCTAAAACATGATAAACACGAACTTCCAAACCGGACTTAGACTGACCGAGGTGTTAACAACAGATCTTTTTTTATGGGTCGGACTGCTGCTTTATTATCCGGGTCATGGAGCCATGTCTCGTCAGCTGTAATCATACGGTCAAGGAATTGATTCCTGTCTTTCTATTTAGGCCTTAAAAACCATAAACCAACTGTCCTTTCCCTTTCGTGTTCTTTGAAAAGATTAAGATATTTCAGGCTATAAAACCAACATATAATTCAACTCTTATGCTGCATGCGTATAAAACCTAATGATACATGTCTAGTTCAGTAATACTACTGGGAAAATTCAGAATAAAAAATGCATTCTTTTTTTCAGAAAACAACACAAATTAAAGAGCACGCAACACTGAATTTATAAACAAAAACTACCAAAAATAGTTAAATTGTAACTTAAATATTGTAACATCGAATGACGTTATATGGGACGCGTCACATGAAGAGCTGACGTCAATCAATAAGTTCAAAAGACGATATTGATTTTTATGCAGTTTGTGGTAAAATTAGAATAATATAGTCAAAATGTGTAATAAAATAGCATACTGGATATGAGAAAATAAAAGATCAGTCGGACTGCGATATTTCGAACTCAACGTTCCCTATGAATAAGTAATTGTAAATTATTGTAAACGTTGCTTCATCCCAACTTATAGTAGCAACAGTTTAAATTTCTTAAAATGTCACAGACGACACCTTTTACCGTTACACGCCACATATCAGTCAATCTCAAATCTGAAATACGATTTACTCATTAAAATTAGAGATAACTCATTAAAATTAGAGATATATCTTCAACCGATACAGTATAACTTGTCAATTTCGCAGAACATAAATAAAAAAATACATTCGACATGTTTAACTGTTCTTTCAATAATTGATAAATGGTACCAGAGCCAAAACCAGCTGTCTGACCGTCAATCGTCAATTGACGTGAAGTCACTTTGATGTCACGACCGTTACGCCATACTTTCGGTTTCTCAACGATCCTCTTTTTCTAGGCTCTCTCGACCGTCTGAAAAACTCCTAAGCCATTTTAAGACATTTAGTGCCCGCCCCTCCCACTTCCAGGGTATTTATATTCTGATATGAGATATCACAGTGCATACCTTAAATATGTGATATCATCTTTGGAACTGGAGATATCAAATATTAATTATTCTGCTTATTCATCAACTTGACACCGAAATAGAAACTCAAGTTGACTGTGTTCCGGATGCTAAGCTGAATATTAGAATCAATCGAAAACTGGTAGGTGTGTGCTTTGTTTTCACAAATATTTTATCCTGTATCAGAATTTCCAAAAAAACTCTGTTATTTGACCACTACAAGTGTACAGAAGAAATATGACTCGGCTAGAGTATCTTTCCTAAATACATACTTTTTTAGATTTTTGATTTGATCTTTGGCAATGAACAAGTGTTAATGTAGCAAAATGATTGTTGCCGTACTCTTGCTCAGATTTTCCGTCTTTAGGTCAACAAGATAGAGTAGGAGTCTGTCCCTTTGTTAAAACACCCAACGATCTAATACGCATTACGCTAGTCTGGAAACTAGTCCATTTTCTGACTTATTTTCTATGTTTATTTTAATGCAACGGAAACGCACATGTGATTATATTGCTTGTTGTTAGTTTTTTACCCGTTCTCCGGATTTCCCCCGTTCATTATTTTATTTTAAGTATAACTTGCGGTGTGGTAAAACGATACATTCTCTTTGCAGTCCGAACTATCAGAATATGATTAATAATGTTTTGTTCTGTTCTTCGAACTTATGTCTTTACCTGCTATTGCAAACGTTATGCAATGGACCTGCATTTCTTCCTTATTTAGCCAGTCCATTCAGTGGTCTTAGGTTTTGTAAAAAAATATCATTATAGACCCTGATCAGACAATGGGGTCCTACCGATATACAGAGTTATCTCGATATTCTGTTATAAGTTACCTGCCTTTGCAACGCGCACCTGTTACTGGTTAGTTCCGGTCTGAGGTTGACAATTAAAACAGGCACGCAGTAGTCATCCGTGGTCCTTTCAAATACGTTTTAATATGATCTGGTTGGTCAGAGATCAGCATAATGCAGTAAAACGTTTGGTTATTATCATTGCATGGAAAAATAGATAGTTTTATAGTGCAGCGCGTAATATTTAAATTTTCTCTTCTAATCATTTTAATACGTTGGAGAGGTTTGTGTTTAACATCGCTATGTTCAACCCCTTCGGTAACTAATAAAGAGAAAAAATACGCAAAAAGGGTAGAACAATTTACAACACATGATGTAAAATAAAGTTTTGGCGTCCGCCGATGAAACGCTCGTTCACTTTTATACATGTTCTTTCATGCGCATGCAATTTTTGTTTTGCCAGGAATTTAAATTGTGCACATGATGATCTGGGTCTAAAATGGCCGGTCACGTTTAACAGGTTAACACGTTCTTGTGCTTATTTAGGTCTATTTAGCTACTAAGCATGAATGTATCGATCATCTATTTTACTCATACACTTCACATTTCGTGCTAATAAAAGTGGTACTGTTTTGCAAAGAAAAGTAATGAAATATTCAAATATAACAATTTACTGATATCAATTCTAACAATTCAGGGCGTAAGCCAAAGACGTACATATTATATACAGCTCATTGCTTACGCTGGTCCGTGACTGTAGACTCTGTATTACTTTTATTTTCAATTTGTTTTCCATTTATGCCATATCATAAAAATAAAATAAACTTACTAAGACGTGTATAATAAAAAAAACGATTGTTAATTAATAATTAATAATAAATTACCCATAATATTCTAATATTTTGATCAAATGTCGTTTTATCCTTACTACGTAAGTGTGCTCAGCTTTTTTCAGGACAAAAATCTGTTATAATAGGCCAACAGATACAGAGTAAAGGTCCCAAATAAGACCTCGTCTGAATCACTGCAGCAGGACAAAAGACATCTGATGTTATAAGTTTTGCAAATAGATTCTTCTTCTATTCTTCTTCTATCTGTTTGTAAGAGAAATGAATGCAGTGTCATGTCAGCTTACAATTGACATGACAATATAATACGGCAAAAGTCCGGGCGCAAAGCGGCAGGGGATTGCCGCTTATAGGTAACAGGCAATTTATTTAAAAACAATGTAATTTATTGAAAAAAAAAACTAATTGTGATAAGTTGGAGGGATATTTACCCGTGTCCTTTTCTAGCGGCCATTAACTTCCGGAAGTTTTTTTTCTAAAGATATTTAAACGGTCTCTACCATACATGAAAATTTTAACCATTTTCGATTTTCGTCATAAATAAGCAAGCCGTTACTGAAATTGAATTGTCCTACAAAAAATTGTTTTTCTCGGTTCAATGTATTTCGTTCTCAAAAAGAACGCCGGCATGATTATTTTGCTACACAGTCAAACAACGTTGTTTGCTAATAACCTGATTCCCGTTAAGGTCCGTGTAACGGTGTACGTCTGCTGAACACTAGACTCTAGCGATGCCGCACACTAGACTCTAGCTATACCGAAGTAGTGGCATACCAATTTTTTAAATAACACATTTTTCTGTACATTGACGATCATTTCAAATCTGTTGCATGGGAGTTTCAGCCATGATCATTCTAAGACTAAGGCATAAGAGCATTTGTAATCCTTAGGTCTATAGTCGTCCTATTAATGTAAATGTGAGGATAAATATGCAGGTCCATTCCATCAATTTAATTGTTTTTTTTTTATTTTATTTTTATTATAATTTTTAATTGATAAATTTCAATACATGCAAATATAAATTTCAATACATGCAAATATGTAAACTTAACATTATTTATGATTAACAGAATTTTAAGAATGCATTGCACCATTTTGAATGAGCATAGTTACACGTTAAATCCAAGTGTTATTGAAAGGGTTTCATGCATAAGACCAAAACACTTTTAATGCTATAAATGAACAAAGTGTACAACAAATTGACACTTCAATATTAACAGAACATAGTTACTCAGCAAGTAATAAAACAACCAGAAAAAAACAACCAGGCCACTGCAACAATAAGTGTATTAATGGAGTTCAGTATTCAAATATTGATGTTCCAGGGAATTGCAATTGTTTTTTTTTTCATTGTCTCAGCATGGCTCTGCATGGAGTTGTTTCTAAAACTTTTCACTACAGGATTATGATCTGCAAGCATATAATTGAGAACCGGGTTCTGTGGAAAGATATTGCTACTGTCACTCATGGCCTAACCAATGGTTCCATCACTCCGTATTACAATTCAATGATTCTAAGAAATGGCTGGGCAACAATGTGTTAGATTAAAGCTGCACATGATGTTTTGCAAATTAACATTGATACGGTGTTAAAGAGAATATCAATTATCAATGTTACTATGCAGAGCCAGACAGGATATACATATCAATCATACAAACCATTAACAAAATCAAAAATACTATATGTTTACTCGAGGACTGTGGAACAACCATTTTACAATGTTGACTGAAAGAGTTCAAAGAAACCAGAATATATATGTAGATCATGATGGGCACATGATCAATAAAAGAAATAAAATGTAACATTTGGGAGACTCCTCAATATCAGAGTCCAGCTTTCAACATGTATTGTTTTGATCCGCTCCTCTGGACATGTGTTTATTCAGTTGTCATTGGTCTCTGAAAAAAATTCCTGGCTTGCGTATTTTTCTACCACAATGATTCTGCATATGATTCTGACTGTGCGCTTATAATTCATAAAATCGATTAAGGTGCTTTCCTGACAACATTCTCTATGCAGATGATAGTGCTATACTTTTCTCGCACAAAGACCCTAAGGTTATTAGTACTGTTCTAGGCAAGGAATTAGAAAATTGTAGTAAGTGGTTAGTTGATAACAAGCTATCTTTACACCTTGGAAAAACAGAATGTATATTATTCAGTTCTAAAAGGAAATTGTCGAAAATCAAAAATTTTAATGTGGAGTGCAATAATCAAACTATTAATTCACAACCATCTGTTAAGTATCTTGGTTCTATATTAGACAATGATCTCTCAGCTACATCTATTGTTACAGCTAAGCCTGCGATTCGGTTCCCCGATTTTGCGTGAGAAACCTTGCGACGAACGATAACGCTCGCGCAGCGTGTAACGTGAAGCGTGGACCGTGGACCGTGATACTACAGCGCATGCGCACCGTGAAACCGCTCATGTCATTGCGCATGAGCACCGTGAAACCGTGAGATCTCAATACGCATGCGCACCGTGAAGCGTTAATTCATCAAAACAAAACTCAATAATGGCCATTTCTCGAATACATCCAAACAATTGCTATTTCTCAATGAATGTCTACTGTTTATTTGTCATATCTAATATGAAAACCGAAACAAGTCTACGAAAATAACACTTGCATATAAGGCAATCTGTATTTTGTTTTGAACAGGTCGTAGGCCGAAACGTACAGAGTTCAATATTGAAATGATTTTGTTGATTATATCCCTTATGAATATTATTAAAGTCTATTCCCCGAAAATCAGTTAATACTGGAGAAGAAGGTTAAGATTTAATTTACAGAACTTAATTGGTACCCGACATTTTTAAATCGGATGAATTTTGCGGAGATTCGACACATCCTGCTACATTCGCTCAATATATTAAGGTTAATTTTGACCTGAAAGTGATCAAGACAACAAACACATCGGTCTTATCAGGATCTATGCAAGCCCTCTCTAGTTTAATAAGGTTATTCTTGACTAAATGTGGATGGTGCATATTCTGATCAGACAGCACTAAAGTACAGAATGATCTGGATCTACGACATGTTTTTGACTTCCTTGCAGCTTGGTCAGCTAGGGTATGCACAATAGTCGCATTTCATCTCATTGCGTTATTTCTAGCCAAAAAATGGAGCAGTATGTGGATCCTTATCAGACAGCATGTATGTGCATGCTGATCTGGATCTACACTAGCTGCAATGAGATTGATCGGGGCTTTTCTAGATGCTTTTAAAAATTCACAAGATTATTCTTGACCAAGATTTGTCTAGATTTATAAAGTTTTATTCCTGACCAATCAATAAATGGATGGTGTAAATCCTGATCAGACTGCACAAAGCACAGGCAGACCTGGATCTAAAGTGGACTCCCATCTGTGTTGCTTGATGAGCTAGGAAATAAACTAGTCGCTTTCTTGTCACAAAGGTTATCTTTGACCAAAAAATAGAACAGTACGAGGATCCTTATCAGTCGGCATGGATGTGCATGCTAATCTAGATCTACACCGACACATCATTGAGTCTGATTGGGGTTTCATTCAATGCTTCTAGATTTATAAGATTATTCTTGACAAGGCCATGTCTACATTCATAAGTTTATAACTGACCAATAAGACTTGCTGACTTCATGAATGTACAGGCAGATCTGGATCTGTGGTGCGCAGATCGCTGTGGTTTATCATAGGATATAAACTAGTCGCTTCTCGTCCCATAAGGTTATTTCTGACCAAGAATGAATCAGTGTGGATTCTTAACAGATGGCACAGATGTGCAGGCTGATGTGGATCTACAATCATTGCCACTAGATATAATCTGTTAATTCCTTGTTTTTATTTCTTTCCTGAATTATGTTCAGGTTTATGTAAGATGGGCACAAATTTGCTGCATCTGAATTGGCTTTTCAGTATATATAATAAAAGGTTGTTTTTTTTTACACTTACTAGTGTGTGTGTGTGTGTGTGTTTTTGTGTTTATTTAAAGACGTCCTTAGCAGATCATATGGGTGTCTGTCTATTATTATTATATAACTATAATATTTAGAGTGCTCATTTTAACAAGAGCTGTCAGAGGAGACAGCATGCTCGACTATTCGAATCATTTGAAACAAATGCAATTTGAAGATTAAAACAGTAACAACTATGGCCATACATTCATGTGCAATCAGTAAAAATATTCACAGACACTTGTTTAGGGGTCATTTGCTGGCCCTATATGCCTATAGAGCTATATAGGCCTATATACAGGCTTACAGGTCTCTAGATCCAAAAGTGGGCAATTTCAGGAAATAAACAGATGATCTATAGCATGAGATACATATACAATCACTTAGAACACAAAATATCCCAGTTTGAAAAAAATACCCGTTCAACAATAATTAACCATATAGCTCTATAGGCATATAGGGCCAGCAAATGACCCCTAAACAAGTGTCTGTGAAGTGAATGGTAAGGGAAAAATTCATTTCAAATAACAGAAATAATTTCTTAATGTACCATAAATATTAAACTGAAAAGGGGAATAACTATGAAATATTTCTGAAGTTGTTAGAAAACTTGTTAGAAATTTTTTTATTAGAGATATTTACTTTTAGTCAATTATCAATCACTTCAGTAATGTTACAGAAAAGAACTGACCTAAAGGCATGGAAATGGTACACGACTCACCAGCTTGTCATGGTGAACATTTCTGGCAAGTTACTATATTCCTAATGTATTTAAAACCCTGACAAGAAAATTCTATTTTAGTAGCAGTGACCTTGGACCTACAGGCATGGGCATGGTACGGGACACACCAACTTGTCATGATGACCATTTGTGTCAAGTTATTTTGAAATCACTCTATTCCTAACGAAGTTACAGCCCGGACAAGAGAATTCTATTTTTAGTAACAGTGACCTTGACCTACAGGCATGGTCATGGTATGGGATACAACACCCTGTCATTGTGAACAATTGTGCCAAGTTATTTTGAAATCCGTCCATTTATAATGAAGTTACATCCTGGACAAGAAAATTCTGTTTTAAGTAACAGTGACCTGGACCTTCAGGCTTGGGTATTGTGTGGACACACTGCCTTGTCATAGTGAATGTTTGTGCAAAGTTATTTTGAAATCCCTCCATTCATAACAAAGTAACAGCACGGACAAGAGAATTCTATTTTTTGTAAGATTGACCTTGACCTTTGACCTACAGGCATGGGCATGGTACGCGACACACCACCCTGTCATAGTGAACATTTGTGTCAAGTTATTTCGAAATCCCTCCATTCAAAACAAAGTTACAGCCTGGACAAGAAAATTCTATTTTTAGTAACAGTCACCTTGACCTTGGATCTACAGCCATGGGTATTGTGCGGACACACAGCCTTGTCATTGTGAACATTTGTGTCAAGTTATATTGAAATCCCTCCATTCATAACAAAGTTACAGCCCGGACAAGAAAATTCTATTTTTTGTAACAGTGACCTTGACCTTCGACCTACAGGCATAGGTATTGTACGCGACACACCGCCTTGTCATGGTGAACATTTGTGCCAAGTTATTTTGAAATCCCTCCATTAATAATGAAGTTAAGGGCCAAGTGTATATTTTGCTTAACACAAAATGTAAGTGGAAAAGGGGCATAATTTGAAAAATATTGAAAGCAGGGTTATGGGTCTTGTTGGTTATGATGTAGATTTTGATGGTGAAAATATATTTCAAGTTTCAAGGCAATATCTCAAGTAGTTTTGAAGTTATGGGCAAAATGCATATTTTGCTTAACACAAAATATAAGAAAAAAGGGGCATAACTTGAAATATATTGACAGCAGAGTTATGGGTCTTGTTGGTAATGATGTAGAATTTGATGGTGAATATATATTCCAAATTTCAAATTGATATCTCCAGTAGTTTATAAGTTATGGACCAAAGTGCACATTTTCCTTAACGCAAAATTTAAGTGAAAAAGGGGCATAACTTAAAAAATATTTGTAGCAGAGTTATGGGTCTTGTTGGTAATGATGTAGAATTTGATGATGAATATATATTTCAAGTTTGAAGTTGATATCATAAGTAGTTTTTAAGTTATGGACCAAAGTGCATATTTTGTTTAACAGACGGAGCCGCCGACGCCGACGCCGACACCGGGGTGAGTAGGATAGCTCCCCTATTCTTCGAATAGTCGAGCTAAAAATCTAATGTACACTTACTACAGCAAAGACCTACGGTATATTATATGTAAGTAGATATGCATCATCGCATTTTCTCACCTATGCATGCGGCCTGCGTTATCTTGAATCACAAGATCGCCATTTTTGATACCGAAAGCCTTCATCGATTTTGTCTATCATTAAAGCTTTTTTAATGAATGTTAAATACAAATTTGAATTGCACTAATTTAAAGAAAGATGCATATTCTTTATCATTAAACTCAGGTTCACTATTTACTTATTGATATAACAATCAAAATCACCAAAATTGCACCATGTAACCGTTCAAAGTGCCTTAGCCTGCAGAAAGCAAACATACAAATTTGAAATGCCGATCACATAAGGGCCTTAAAAAGATATGATAATTTAGTCAATGTGTTCAAGAAGTATATCAAAATAACATAATAACATGAAGATCGATTAAAAGTGATGTAAACATGATTAAAATCCAGTCAACACGTAATTATCAGTTACAATATGGTGAAAATAGCGATTTGTTACGTGAAGTAATTCTCGTCCAGTCCACATATCAAAATGAGATTTACTAGATCAGTTAAAGAGCGATGCGAATCTGTGTCTTTGACTAGAGCAAAATGCAGACGACAAAGTGAGTGGAATAGTTAAAAAATATTATGGCTTTAAGGCTGTAAAGATTCACTGGTGCACCAAATAATAGTGATCAAAGTGAGATGATGTTAACCGTGGTATCCCCATTATCATTATTTGTCTTTGGCAAAAGGAAAAAAGAACCTTTTTAAATAAGACCAGATCATGCAGTCTTACTGTAAATTATACATTACACAACTATGTTTAACCATTTACTGCACATACTGGTATACAGGCTTAAAAGAGTTTGCAGTGTTGATCCAGATCAGCCTGCATATATTTGTGGTTGGATCTGGATCTGCACTTGTCACATCTTGATTAGAAATAAACTAAGAAATGCGAACAGTGTTGATCCGAATCAAATGTGCTCGTTGATAGTGATCTACTATGTTGGTTCATGCAACAAAGGCGTATCTATGGAGTAAAAGGTTAAATCCCATTTTTATGTAAAAACATCAGGATTACATATAGATTTAGATTTGTTTCATATTCAATCTTGATATAGAAAATAACAATACAAACAGTAGTTAGAAAAAAAATATTTTAATATCACAAAAACAACAGAGAAGTACATGTCATCATATCAGAAATACCTTGCTTATAGCATTGCAGGTTGCCTAGAGAGTCACAGTCCTATTCTTTGAATAATCAAGCTAAAAAACATTGAAAGTACATAGCACAAAGTTGTATCTATGAAGTAAATGCATAGGGTTAACCCTTTCCTCAATAGATACACCTTTATTGCTTGGGCAAACAGTTTAGATCCAGATCAGCCAGCACATCCGTACTGTCTGATCAGGATCTAAACTGTTCGCTTTTTGATTCATTAGGTTATTTCTGACCAGAATGCGACCAGTGCAGATCCTGATAAGATGCACACAGATGTGCTGATCTGGATCTACACTGGTCGCACATGCGTAAAAATGCGTATATATGGAGGAAAGATGATCCCCCAAACTATTTTGAGACAAAATAATGGATGTTAATATTTACGGTATGTAATACACGGGTAAACAGTAAAAGAGCAGCCCCGTTTTCTTTATGAGATTTAATTAGATAAATTCAAGTTAAATTAATTATGTGTATCAGCTATGTAGTTTAGTGTCTTTAAAATGTTTTAAAGATGATTCATTAACTGCTGGTTGCCATTGGATGCAGACTTGCTGTTTTCTGCTTCACTCGCAAATCTGGATCTCTGGATGCTGGCTCAACAGTTGAATTATTTAGTTCTGTGGCTGCTGGATGCTTTGGCGAGGAGACATTACAGGAAAGTGCTGACTGACATGTGAAACACATAATTTTTGCTTGAGACAGAATTCTTGCTTTATTTTTGCTGGCAACTAGGTATCAATGAAAGACTGTGAGGTTTCTGTCCTGCTTGGGAAGTAGTATTCTTCAGAGGAGTCTTCAATCAATAGCTTAAATTAAGTAGTTTCTTGCTGGAATATGCCTTGATGTTTGCGTAATAATAACACTTTAGACTGTTCAACGTACAAGGCTCCACTGGCTGCTGGCTTGTGGAAATATTCTTGACAACTTCATAAAGTTTTAATATTTTATCCAATATCTTCAAGAATGCATTGTTAATTTCAATGTCTTTCACTTTCTCAAGATTCAAACAAAATACTTTCCACATCATAAGTCTGCATAGCGACATTCACTATATATTTTGATAATAATCAAATCTGTTGTACAACACAGTCCATCTAGACAGTTGCAAGATGTTTAGTCGTAATGGATTTCTTTTTGAGTGATGTGTCGAAATATAAGTTTCCATATCCATTCATAAAACACTACAAGTTCTTTTTCTTGTTGCCCTGAAAAAGAAGTAAGGTGTTTAAAAAGTGTGAAAAGACAAAGTTGATGCATGAATATATAATTATATTTTTCTGTCTGCTGGAAACAAAAGTTGAAATGTTTGCCTATGCTTTATAATGTATGATAAAACTAGAAATGTGTCCATAGGACACGGATGCCCCCGCTACGCATTGTTTTCAGACACTAAAGTGCAATGATGGGAATAATAGCATTTCAAAGACAGTGATGTTCGAGTAATTATAAGAATATGCATAAACTTGATGATCAAGTAAATTATTTGTATTTGTGGCACTGTTGTCTTCTCATTACGGAAAAGTCTGTGAAGAAGTTGGTGGTAATGCAATGCAATGTCATAGTGAACATTTGTGCCAAGTTATTTTGAAATCCCTTCCTTCATAAAGAAGTTATAGCCCAAACAAGTAAATTCAAGTTTTAGTAACTGTGACCTTGACCTTGGACTTACAGGCATGGGTAATGTACGCAACACACCACCTTGTCATGGTGAACATTTGTGCCATGTTATTTTGAAAACCCTCCATTCAAAACAGTTATAGCCCGCACAAGGAAATTCTATTTTTAGTAACAGTGACCTTGACCTTGGACCTACAGTCATGGACATGGTACACGACTCACCATCTTGTCATGGTGAACATTTCTGCCATGTTATTTTGAAATTACTCTATTCCTAACATAGTTACAACCCTGACAAGAAAATTCTACTTTAGTAACAGTGACCTTGACTTTGGACCTACAGGCATGGGCATGGTACGGGACACACCATCTTGTAATGGTGAACATTTGTGTCAAGTTATTTTGAAATCAATCTATTCCAAACAAAGTTACAGCCCGGACAAGAGAATTCTATTTTTTTTGGTAACAGTGACCTTGACCTACAGGCATGGGCATGGTATGTGATACACCGCCCTGTCATGGTGAACATTTGTGTAAAGTTATTTTGAAGTCCCTCCATTTATAATGAAGTTACAGCCCGGACAAGAAAATTCTATTTTTAGTAACAGTGACCTTGACCTTGGACCTTCAGGCTTGGGTACCGTGCAGACACACTGTCTTGTCATAGTGAACATTTGTGCAAAGTTATTTTGAAATCCCTCCATTCATAACAAAGTAACAGCCCGGACAAGAGAATTCTATTTTTAGTAATGGTGACCTTGACCTTTGACCGACAGGCATGGGCATGGTACGCGACACATCGCCCTGTCATGGTGAAGATTTGTGCCAAGTTATTTTGAAATCCCTCCATTCATAACAAAGTAACAGCCCGTACAAGAAATTTCTATTTTTAGTAACAGTGACCTTGACTTTCGACCTAAAGGCTTGGGCATGTATGTGACATACCGTCTTGATATGGTGAACAATTATACCAAGTTATTCAAAAATCCAATAAGAAATAACAAAGTTACAGAGCGGACAAGATTTTACAAGAAAATTCTATTTTTAGTTACAGTGACCTTGACCTTGGACCTACAGGCATGGGTATTGTCATGACACACCGCCTTGTTATGGTGAACATTTGTGCCAAGTTATTTTGAAATCCCTCCATTCCAAACGAAGTTAAGGGCAAAGTGTATATTTTTCTTAACACAAAACAGAACATGTAAGTGAAAAAGGGGCATAATTTGAAAAATATTGGAAGCAGGCTTATGGGTCTTGTTGGTTTTGATGTAGATTTTGATGGTTAGATAGATAGATTTATTCAGGTAAAATGAATACATGTCATAAAACAAATACAAATTCAATGTCAACATATACCAGATACATGTGAACATTAAAATGCATAGTAGATGACATATAATCGATACCAAGGATAACACAAAAAGAAGGCATGAAACCGACTTATTTCCATTGTGGTCCCTAGGATTGATCATATGACACCAGAAAGGCAAATTAAAATTAAAACTAAAATTATTGCACATAACCATTAAATTACTGTTTAATAGCACATGTATTGACTTAAATATCACAGAATCAACCTTGACATTGAGCAGGTATTACTAAAAAATCATTAAAACTGAAAGATTAAAACTAAGACGAGGACTAGGCTGGTATAGACTGCATAAAATGTTCCTTAACAGACTTTTTAAACTGACTATTACTAGATATAGATCTTAGATGAGGTGGTAAGCTGTTCCACACTTGACAGCCATTATACGCGAATGATTTTTTCCAAAACCCTTAACCCTGGGAATAGAATAACTGTTACTATCTCTAAAACGTGTTGAATAAGAATGTACTTCATTTGCTAATATGAAATACTCATTTAAATAACTTATATTAAAGTTAAATTATATTTCAAGTTTCAAGGCAGTATCTCAAGTAGTTTTAAAGTTATGGGCAAAATGCATATTTTGCTTAACACAAAATAAAGGAAACAAGATATATTCCTATTAAAACTAATGTAAATGGAAGTATCAAAGGGCCATAACTTCTGAACGGAACATGTAAGAGCGAAACCCCACCTTCATGCACAACAACATATCAGGCCAAGCATTGTGGTCAAGTTTCATTAAATTCCCACCAGTAGTGTAGGAGGAGTTGGGTTCACGAGATACACTCCCATTAAAACTAATGTAAATGGAAGTATCAAAGGGCCATAACTTCTGAACGGAACATGTAAGAGCGAAACCCCACCTTCATGCACAACAACATATCAGTCCAAGCATTGTGGTCAAGTTTCATTAAATTCCCACCAGTAGTGTAGGAGAAGTTGCGTTCACGAGAATATCGGACGGACGGACAGACAGGAGCAACTCTTAATTGCCGTAGCCATTTCATGGCGGGGGCATAAAAAGGTGTACTATGAATAAATATAACATATCCTCACTATCTGATCTGGATCTACACTTTTCTTTTCTTAGTCAGAAATTATCTATTGAATCAGAGTGGTGTAGATCCCGACAAGATGGCACAGCTGTGCTGGTTGTTCTGGAACTACATTGTTCACATATGGATAACAACCTTATTCCATGGAGTAGGTAAGCTGGGAATAGCTTAGGTTGTGAGAACAGAGAGAAGTTTCTAGTTTAAGGGGAAGTCGTGGACCTGCTCACTTATTAAATAAGAAACATACAAGAAAAAACTTCTGCATTGTCTCTGCATGTATGCAAAAGTCTATAATGGACCTGCGACCGGAATGAAGTGAGAGAGATTGTTGTTGTTGTTTTTCTTTGGGGTCTACACTGGGTCTACTTCAGCATTAGAGGCCGACCGGGGATTTGGGGAATTAATTAGCTCAATGCCCATGCAAAGACACACCTCTATAACATTCACTCAGTCCAGGGGTCCACTCTGCCAGTTACTTAGCAGAGGGAAACAGCAGTACTTTCCATAAATTTACTTTATGATGTCAAAATAATACAACACAGCATATAGTTCTTATTCTTTATGTATCCAGTATTCCAAAATTCCATATATCCCAATATAATTGTCCAAGTAATATTTCAAAAGTTATTCTGAAGACTTAAAATGAAGTTACAAATTTCCAAGTTGTTTTTCCTACTTATGTTCTATTAAGACTGAATAAATTCTACAAAATTATTCTATATAAAAATAAAGGTTTTCTTAAATAACCAATAAAATTCTATGTAACAAATATGCAAATATAAAACCCCCAAAACCCTAATCAGTCTATGGCTTGACACTAAGTTAATCAAACACCTGTCATTATGCAGCCAAGCTGATAAAACCGTAAAAGTGACAAAAGGAAATTTCTTTGTATATTAATAGCAATAAGTTCCACAGATAATTTACTTAGTCTGTCAAAAATAAACCAAATACACTGAACAATAATACTGTCAAACAAAGAAGTATGATAAACTTAAATTTTTACCAATAACATATAGAAAATATTATAAAGACTAAATCTATAAAATTTCTTAACTCTTGAAACTTTTATTATGTAATAATAAGTGGGGTCCACTTAAACGGTGGCAGACCTAAGTGCCGCTTTTGGGGATGAAAGTGCCATTAGAACATAAGTATTTAATTAAAAATTAAACATGTACCAGTAATTCACATTTTAGGCCATTACGCATGTGATTTCTTACTTTCACTGTTTTGTCATTCTGTTTAACCCTTTCCTCCATAGACACACCTTTATTGCGTGGGTGAACAGTGTAGATCCGGATCAGCCGACACATCCATGCCATCTGATCAGGTTCTGCACTGTTGGCTTTAAGATACGTTAGGTTATTTCTGACCAAAATGCGACCAGTGCAGATCCTGATCAGATTGCATAGATGTGCCGGCTGATCTAGATCTATACAGGTGGTTCATGCATAAAAATACATAAAGATGCGTAAAGATGGAGGAATGGGTTAAATCATATACATTTATTTCCTATTATCGGTTTATTTTTTTAAATTAAATAATTATGCATAAGGTCATGAATGTGAAGCATTTTATTATGTTTTAAGCACTTATTTATCTATGATGCAGTAGCCACAACAATTACTTTTACTCTTTTAGTAACATTTAATAATGCCATTATGATGCTTTTTCACAAGGATGTTACAAAAAATCAATTGTTCTATTGAAATAATGTTTTATCTTTAGATATCTGCTTTTTGAAGTTTTTTTACAATTAAATTGAATCATTAGAAAATAATATCATTTTTAATTTGTTTTCAACTTTCCTCTGGCTTGAAAAAAACACAACTTGCACTTATTACAGTTCAGAAAATTAAATAAATTAATAGTCTCTTACTACACTGATAGCATGAAATAGTATAATTAATCCCAAGTCAGTTTCTTAAAACAACACTAAATTAGCACATCTTTAATCTCTCACAAAGTGAACTACTTATCTTCAAAAGGATATTTATGACACCCCCTGCTGACCTACTGATAAGATCAGTGTCTTGCTGATTAGATTATGTAACATGGTCATAAAACACAAGTATCTTTAATAATATAATTTTTAATTTGTTTTCAACTTTCCTCTGGCTTGAAAAAAAAAACACAACTTGCACATATATGGTCATAAAACACAAGTATCTTTAATAAATATAATTTTTAATTTGTTTTCAACTTTCCTCTGGCTTGAAAAAAAACACAACTTGCACTTATTACAGTTCAGAAAATTAAATAAATTAATAGTCTCTTACTACACTGATAGCATGAAATAGTATAATTAATCCCAAGTCAGTTTCTTAAAACAACCCTAAATTAGCAAATCTTAAATCTCTCACAGTGAACTACTTATCTTCAAAAGGATATTTATAACACCCCCTGCTGACCTACTGATAAGATCAGTGTCTTGCTGATTAGATTATGTAACATGGTCATAAAACACAAGTATCTTTAAGTAATAAGCACTATGTGAAAAAAGAACAGTGACTGGTAAAAAATAATTGGATGGGAGTGTTTAAACTAGGTATATTATCATCCCAAACAATGAATAAAGTTCAAAAAAGAGTTTAGTTATGAAAATATGAAAGTTGCACTTAAAGAACTTAAATCAGACACTATTTCATGATTTAATCTATTTGTTGTACTTAAATTTTCAGTTAAATTACAACACTGATTTTTGTTTTCAGTCCCCAAGTCTTAGATTCTGACCAATTTTATTTACAACACATGGACACTTATTTAAATAGCACATTAAATCCCCAATAATAATAATATGAGACCCTAATGACTAAAATTAATAAGCTGAAAAGAAAATCTGAATAACTAATAAGTGTAACACAGCTTTAAATTGAAAACCACTACATGAACTTCTGAGTCTTGTGGTAAATTTAATTAATCATGGTACAGCATATTATCCTCTGGGTGCGGGTTTGCTCCCAGGAAAGGACAATATCATTCAGAATCCATTTTTGTTGTTGTTGTTTTTTGTTGTTGTTTTTTTAGGGGGGGGGATTATTTACAGTACAAGAATCAAGTCTAAACTTCCCCTAAATCTCCAGGATTTCTTATCCATGAAATTATAATATCATGCTTGACCCCAGGAATCATTCATTTGCCCAGTGATGCTTTAATGGCCTGTATCAAATTACAAAGTAAGGTGTACTTAGTCAGTTTGGAGAATTTATATAAAAGAAATCATTGAAAGAAATCAGATGGGATATTTAGGATTATTTTAACCATTTCTTCCATATATTATTACCTTTATTGCGTGGGCAAACAGTGTAGATCCAGATCAGCCGACACGTCCTTACCACCTGAACAGGATCTACGCAGTTTGCTTTTTTATTTGTTCAGTTATTTCTGACCAAAATGTGACCAGTGCAGATCCTGATCAGCCTGTACATTCACACAGTCTAAAAATGCCTATATATGGAGGAAAGCAATTATTCTATATTAAAGTGAAACAATCAGGCATATATGACTAAAACACTATAAAACTGTTTACATACCGATAAATAGATTATTGTTTTAAACATTATCAAAATCCTTGTTGGTGTTTCAATGACATTTTCAGCTGTGACATATTCTGAAAAAAAAACAACACAGAAACATAAGAAATGTTCAAGATGATTTCAGTTTTATCATAAATAGATTTTTAGGGTAAGTCCTGACACTGCGTTTAACTTTGTCATTTTGCATTAGAAAAACCCAACATTACTTTACAGATACTTCACCTCTAAATTTGCTGCAAAATTAACTATTAAAATGTGTACTTAAATTTTGCACATACTGTGAAATATTAACTATTTCTTTTTGATTTGTTTCACTGAAAAAAATCTGCCCCACCACCCCGATACCTGAAATCAACAAAGAATTCCCATGTGTTTTGCACCAACCAAAAAGTGCCTTACTTTTGATTTTTGTTACTTTTTATTTACAGTGTAAATGCACTTGTCAGTCCATGTCTCAAAAAAAGTTCAAACATGAGCTTAAACATTGCAAATTCTTGGTAACAAAGCAGCATTGAGCTTCAGAGAGGTTAAGGAACTTGAAACTTTTCAATAAATTACTTCAATTCAAATTTGCTGTACTGCAAGCAATTTCTAATAGAATACTGTGATTGTATAATTATTTTTAGGGTACTAATTTTCCCAGATTTCATTGACATGTTATCAACAGGTAAATGTAACCATGTAAAATGTTTATTCTATGGGATATAGCCATTATCACATATATTAGGTGAACATTCTAGATACTAATATATCCGTCAAATGGCAATTAGCTTAATTTGTATTAAATTAATAATTAAATTGTTGCCATTTTTGCATATATTGGTGGTTTAAAAAAAAAATACAAAAAAATGACCTAACGACCCAAAATGTTTAGAGACCTGTGACTGGAAACATCTTTCTTATCTTTCCAATGACATAAGAAACTAAACATAAGTCCATAATTAGCAGAGAAAATCCAAATTTATTATCAAAATACACTGAGGTTTTCACATTCTTGTCCGCGGAATCTGCTCTATTCCAGAAATATATGCAAATGAAATTACTTGTTTTTGATTTTGAAAAACGAGTTGACTGTGCATTAGCCAGGTTCAAAAAACATTCTATTTACATGATTTTTATTTAATGATTTTGAAATCAATCTATTCCAAACAAAGTTACAGCCCGGACAAGAGAATTCTATTTTTTTTTGGTAACAGTGACCTTGACCTACAGGCATGGGCATGGTACGTGATACACCGCCCTGTCATGGTGAACATTTGTGTAAAGTTATTTTGAAGTCCCTCCATTTATAATGAAGTTACAGCCCGGACAAGAAAATTCTATTTTTAGTAACAGTGACCTTGACCTTGGACCTTCAGGCTTGGGTATTGTGCAGACATTGTCAACATTCTATTTACATGATTTTTATTTAAATCACAACGTATGTACAAAAAAAGATACCGACATTTTGCTAACATTCAAGTTTTCGCCAATTTTAACATTTTTTGAACCTGGCTAATGCACAGTCAACTCGTTTTTTTTTAAATAAACCTGGCTTACCGGTAATCGGAATAGAAAAGATTCAGAGTGAAAACTTCCATAAAATTTGACAATAAACTTGGATATTCTCTACTAATAGAGAAATTCATGTTTTCTTACTGGTTTCATAGGAAAGATTAATAATCAACATTTGATTGGTAAGTTATGATTTTGTCTTCAAAATCGATGTGCAACTGGGATTATGCATTTTTTTGTGATCTGTTTTTCTTGTTATCTTACAGTAGTTATTTAGGACAACGAGCAATTTGTTGTTGTTGTTTTTTTTTCGGAAACAGGGATAATGGGAAGCACTCTTTCCCATATTTTCGTAGGCCATATTCTAGGCTTGGTACCACTAAATTTCGCTTTTGGATGAAAGCCCCAGACGTTATGAACTTTAGATTCATTCCGTAGTTCTCGCTTTTAGCACTTTCAAATGCATAAATTAATGTGATAATTATATTTACCACAAATGCTTAACATGCTACTTCGCATTGTTTTATTTATTTGACACTGAAAAATTTAAAGCTATGGCCACAGTGACTCTGTGACCTATGGAAAAGAGTCGCACCCGGATATTTTGTGTTCTGGGTGATTGTAGTTCCATCTAATAATACAAATAGCCCATTTGTTAGATGAAATTAACCAAATCTGACATACTGGCCAGAAAAGAACCTCTAATCAGGTGCCTGTGCAACCGGCCATTTGAACACACGATTGCGAAATCTAATTACAATAATCAAAACTTCCAATTATCCGGCATGACAGCAACCGTTTATACCGTTTTCCAAGTTTTTGACTGTGTTTTAATTGTAAAATACAACATATATACTCACCATCAGGTTTGATTTATCGCCGATCATCAAAATATTCTACACACGTTTTCTACATGTAGAGCATGAGTAAAACCCAGATCAGCGTACACCACTGTACTCAGTACAGTATATAAAACACAGAAGACGGTCCAAGACAAGGGTCTATTTTTAAGCCTTTTAAAATATTAAGTAAATGTTTATTATGGGTAATTTCTTCGAATCAGAACTATTTCAAAAGGAAAATGAAATTATTTGATTATGAACCACAAGGGTTTATATTTAAGCGGCCATTTAATATACTTTATTAAATACTTTATTACCGGTAATTTCTTTCCATCAGAATTATTTCAAGGGACAATAAAATTCCTAGGCTATGAACCGCTTTAGTTATACATTGTTTTCGTGATCTGGTTTATATAAATTTCACTGTACAGGGTTAGATGTACAAGGTGCGTGTGTGGTGCATAATAGCTACACTGTTATCTCAACCTCGTTACAATCCGTCTGCGATTTGATTGG
>JAZAYU010000668.1:0-79362 GCA_038501625.1 Corbicula japonica | reverse complement strand
GTGCGTTTATTGATTTCAAACAAGCTTTTGATACTGTATGGAGGCAAGGCCTTTGGTACAAACTAATTCAAAATAATATAAGTGGTAAATGCTTCAATGTAATTAAAAACATGTATGAAAATATAAAATCTTGTGTTAAAACAAATAGTGGTGTAACACCTTTTTTCCCAAGTCTAACTGGCGTCCGCCAAGGCGAAAATCTTTCCCCAATTCTCTTTTCACTGTACCTTAATGACTTAGAAACATTTTTTAGTGATAAAGGTGCAAATGGTATACTATTTAATATTCACCAAGATCAAGTCCAGGTATATCTCAAACTATTTGTTATATTATATGCTGATGATACAGTTTTACTAAGCAATACTGCGGAAGATTTACAAAATAACCTGAAATATTTTGAAAGTTATTGCAAAGAATGGAAACTCTGTGTGAATATCAACAAAACTAAAATTGTAATTTTTGGATCGCGATTACGTAATTATAATGTAAGTTTTACATACAATGGTGAAATTTTAGAAATTGTAAACGAATATAAATACTTAGGCATATACCTATCAAGAACTGGAAACTACTACAAGGCAAAAATCCATATAGCAAGTCAAGCAAATAAAGCAATGTTTATGCTTCTCAAAAAAATACGAGCACTAGATTTACCATATGATATTCAAGTCGAATTATTCTCAAAAACTATTAAACCTATCCTACTTTACGGTAGTGAGTTATGGGGCTTTGGCAATCTATACATCCTAGAAAAAGTTCAGCTTAATTTTTTCAAAAATATACTTCATTTAAAAAAGTCAACACCTTCTCATATGATATATGGAGAACTTGGAATAATACCTTTACAAGAAGAAGCGAAAATTAGAATGATATCTTTTTGGAGCCGAGTATCAGATCAAACCCAAAATAAATTATCAAACAAAGTTTACTCAGTTATTCTATCACTACAAAACCAAGGTTTATTACATTCAAGTTGGCTAGACTATATCAGAAGCATAATTCAGAGAAATGGGTTCCAAAATGTTTGGCTTAACCAAACTACCATAAACAAAAAATGGTTTAATCTAACATTCAAACAAAAAATTAAAGACCAGTACTTTCAAACATGGAATGACTTAATCCAAATTTCATCCAGTAGCATTAATTATAGAATAATCAAAACTGAACTCAAATTAAACCAATACTTCCAAGTCCTTTCAAATCATTATAGCAGAATACTAACCAAATACAGAACAAGAAATCATAGATTACCTATTGAAGTCGGCAGGTGGCACAACACACCTTTATATAACAGAATATGTCCATACTGTCAGAACAGCTCATGTATCGGTGATGAAATACACTTTGTACTGGAATGTAATCATTTTGAACAATATCGAAAAAGGCTAATTAAACCATATTATTATAAACGACCCAACACATTAAAATTTAGTCAATTATTCAACTCCACAAATAAGAGGGAATTAACTAACCTGGCAAAGTTTGTTGAAATTATCATAAATCATTTCAAAACATAACCTCTCTTCCAAACTGAATTAAACCTTAAAAAAAAAAAAATAAATAAAAAAAAATAACATAGTACATGTACCAAATGTTTCACTATAATTTTAATAGGGTCGTTGTCATTGTTTATTACCGATATTATTATGATGTATTGTGTTTCTGACTATTTTCTTAACACTCTGCTGCCATTGTAAACTTATTGCATTTAATTGTTTCTGCTGTTGTTGCTGCTTGGTTTTTTTTTTTACTCTTTACTTTTATTAAAGGTAAAGAGAGAAGGAACAATCATGTACAGCATATATATTTGCCAACACACAATATACTTAGAAATCCTTATGAGTATGTCTAATCATGTGTGTGCCCTTATTAACACAAGGGCTAAAATATTTGTGCAATGGTTGTCTTGCATTTAGCTTTCGGGCAAGGCTGACCATATATTTATACTTATATAATTTACCAAATTAAATGTACCTTCTCCTAATACTCATGGATATGATACATGTATATATTTTCGATAGACTGCATATAATTCTGTTGTTAATGTTGTTGTTGTTGTTGTTTTTGTTGTTGTTTACTACTACACAAAGATCAATCTCTGTTAATTGTGTCGAAATAATTTATAACAAGTACTCACCGCATGTAAAATTATCCGTGTTATAATCCTACATGTATATTCCACTACAAGTGGAATACACTACATATATTGCTATGAGTGTAGTTTTCTTTACTGTTCACATGTATACATGTAATGGTAATGGTCATTTAAATCCAATTTTGCTTATTTTTTGTTATTGTTACTCTAAAAAATTGTTACTTCATTTAGAAAATGAACTATATAAAATCTAGGATAGTCAGTATTTGTATACTAATTACTGTTCTGTAGAAGAATAGTAATACTGAAAATCCAGATCAGATGTTAAATGATCTGGATCTAAACTGTTATTTTATGATTAGTAAGTAACTAATGGTAATAATTAATGAATATTCCCATAGTGGCTAATATTAAACAGTATAAGTGTTATATCTTCATATGTCAATTGATGTTAAATTCTAGTGCTGATTATTTTCTTTTTATATAAATATCAAACATGATTGTATCCTTTAAATGTGGGAAGAGTACAAGATATTATTACAATTCAGGGTCAAATCAGGGGATGTAACCAAGTCATAATCTTTAAATCAATAAAAGCAGAGTTATCACTGCTATAAATAGACTGGACAATTACCATACTGAACTAAAATATACCTGTATCTTTATTGAAAGTCTCGTGGCAAACTGAACATCATCAATTATTGAATACATGATCTGCAGTCCAAATTCATCACCATCACTGAAAGACAAATTATTTTCCACAAAGAATCGAATTCATATTAAATCATATGTGTAACAATATAAACAAACTATCTGAATGAAATTATCTTATACTCTTCAAAAATCTATTTTACATTTTGAAATTATGATGAATTGCTATGCTCTATGCTACACTCATGGAGTCAGCCAAACTTAATAAGATCGAAGATTTTAATTGTTTAATTATAATTATGAATGTAGGTTTATTGTAATATATATAATCCAATAAGATACATGTTAAATGTTTTATTAGAATCTTGACTAATCGTGAACCAATTAACCTACAAGAATTGAAGAGCTATATAAATTTACTTATCTGACGCGCAATGTTCATCTCGGAATTAGGTCAGGGTCTGCAATCCGTGAAAACTGTATTTTGACGTAAACCTGGCAGTGTAGGTACATAGACATAGCCTTAAAAGTGGTAATCTGTGGCTTATCAAACATATTCTGTTAAATTTTCAAACAAAAATCCACATATTTATAAATTAAGAATGTTATTTGATGATATATTCCAATGAAAACACACACGTGTTTCAAAACCGGAAATAAACAATACCATGTGCTCACACGCTTAAATAATCAAAAATTCGGGACCCGGAATCCGGTATGTACCGGAATATCACTTATACTATTAACCTATTCGATTATTATTATTATTATTATTATTATTGTTATTATTATTATTATTATTATTATTATTATTATTATTATTATTATTATTATTATTATTATTATTATTATTATTATTATTATCATTATTATTATAATTATTATGTATTTTACAATACTAAATTTATAGAATAGATTAGACCCGCAATTTATTTGATTGAGTTCTGTACCTATGTGGACTATGTTGCTTTTTTATGAGTGCATGTATATATGTGTCCACCTGCCATTGTTAAGGGCAAAAAACAAAACAAACAAACTGTATTCTTTAATTATTTGTGTAGAAAAAATGATTTTTTTTTTTTAACTGTTATATTTTTACTCTTTGTTAAATATTTGTTGTCCTCTTTTTTGAACAGGGCCATTACCACGTTGACCGTAAATATTGTTAATAATTATGTGTTCTCATGTTTATGTGTATATACATACTGAGAAAATTGTAAATAAACTTGGAAACTTGGAAACTAAATTTTACCACGAATACCTTGCCTGATTAATTTGGACCATAGTCCAGCCCTCCATATCTTATCAAAGGCACAGGAAAAATCAACAAAACAGGTAAATAATTTCTTTCTATGGGCTCTTAGATTGTCAATTAGAAATTTCAAAGTAAAAATATGGTCAGTAGTCGAGTAGTTGGCTCTAAAACCAGCCTGGTTCTCATTCAAAAGCTGGTTTTGGCTTAAAAATTTCGTTACTCGTTCGTTAAGAATAGACGTGAATAATTTTCCGAGGCAGCTTAGAATTGTAATTGGTCTGTAATTAACTGGGTCTAAAGAAGAACCCTTTTTCTTATAAATAGGTTTAATCGTACCCATGAGCCATGAATCAGGTAAGATTCCAGAATCAAAGATATTATTAAAAAGAATTGTATATATGGGTAGCATAATAGTTTTTGTACTTTTAATGTATTCATTAAGTATAAAATCTTGGGGGGACGCCGCTTTTGAATTACTAGATTTATCTATCATTTTACTAATTTCTTCCAACGTAATTGTGCTGTTTAGAGTGTCGGTGTTATACTCAACAGGATGATCGTTTATGTTTTCTGGAGGTTGGTTCTGTGTTTGGTTAACATAATCATTTGAATTTATATTTTTGAAATATTCATAAAATTCGTCCAATTTTGGCATTTGTTCACTCTTATTGTCTTTCAAACTATTAAGGATTTTCCAATAGTCTTTAGGTTTGAATAAACTTAAATCCCTTAGCCTTTTTTCATTACGAGTCTTGTGTTTACATAAGAATGTATTCATAGTTTGTTTATAGAAACGGCTTGCACGATTTAATTCATTTTTAAATTGATCGTTACGGTGAAGGCGATAATTCCTTCGTGCTGCATGAAATAAGTTTCTCGCTTTTACGCATTGGGGTCCAAACCAGGGTTTTAATTTATTATTGTTAGGTCTACAGGTAAATAAATTGCTAGAGTATTGTTTTCTAGTAAAAGTTTGAAAAGCTGAAGCTTTTAATATATCTGCAATTGAGTTTGTAGCCGCATTAATATCAGATTTCGACATTCGTGCGTTTTTGTTAATTAAAGTTGTGTAAAGTTCCTCGCATTTAAGAGTGTTAATATTATTTACATATTGTTCTTTCAGGTCAGATTGCCATTTGGGAGGTTTGATATGCTGGTCGTTATTAATTAAAGGAGTTTCTGTGTCTAATGAATTTTCAACTAATACTGGAATATTAATGTGGAGGGTAAGTATAGAATGTCCGTCAGATAGGAGCGTTTCTGATTCACTAATACAAAAAGTTTTTATAAAAGGGAAACAATGTAAAGATGCAACTGCATAATCAATAACAGATACATCTCTAAAAGTAAAATTGCCTAATCGGTCATCCATCGTTCTGCCATTGATGATAAATAGATTATTACATGATAACAATTCTAGGAATTTAAGGCCAACAGAGTTTGTTTTGTTATCTTTTGATTCCCTGTTTCTAGGGAAGTTATAATTAGTCAGTGAATCTACACTATTGAATATATTTAAAAAATCGTCATCAAGGCTAAATTCTCTCGCCATAAAACCGTCCATTTCTATGAAATCTGGCAGCTTAGATGTATGACCATTTACATCACCAATTAGGATACAGTATTTGAAAATATTACATTTTTCATAGACTTCATTTCCCAAACACTGAAATTCATCATCGTTGAAAAAACGTGATATAGAGGGAGGTACATACAATGATCCAATCATAATGTCAGTATCCTCGTTCATACCAGCATTCTGTTTAATTTTTAGCCAAAAAATATATTCGCAATTAGATTCAATAATTTCAATTTTGTTAGCAAGGGAATTTCGTACGAAAAAGCCTATTCCTCCAGACTTCCTTTTGACATCTTTAGATCGAGGTTTGCTATAAAAGGTAAAGTCTTTGACATAAATATAATCATGTATATCAAGTTTTGTTTCCTGAACGCAAAAAATATCATATTTGTCAAGTAATTCTGAGAAATCTGGGTATAAAACCTTTTTCTTTAGTCCACAGACGTTAAGGCTACCTATGCGTAAAGTATAATCAGAATATACGTTTTTAGATTTCGATAATAATGAAATATTTTCTGTTTTTAGACTTTGGCAATCAGAAAAAGAGGTGGACTCATTGTTGTTAAGCATACTAGCAGCAGGGATGACGTTTTCGGCGGCACGCGGAATAAAATGCTGGCATGAAGAGACAGTAGATGAACATGGTAAGTTAATACATTTATCACAAAAATATGTTTCTAATATAACAATATTTGTACTTTCAGCAATATTACAATGATCAACCTTGTGGCAGGTATTTAAACTAGCACTCTCATCACTGTTGTTAATGTTGTCGAACAAGTTAGCACGGAGCTGGCACGAAGCTGCAGTAGATGAACACGTCAAGTCAACACTTTGCTCATACTCAGATGTTTCCGATAAATCGACGGTGGTAGAATTTTCAACCGAGTTCAGTAAATCAGAATTATCGCAGATGCTATTTACAACTTTGTTTACATTCTCGCTGGTGATTATTTGTGTTAATGGTACATGTGCGTAGACCGCAGGTTTCTCAACACTATTTTCCATCACACACTTGGAATCAGGGCACAGAATACGTTGGTTGTTTTCCGAGACACTTTTTTCGTTTTCTTGCACTTGTGAATTATTTGTATGAACACAATATTTACAATTATCATGATTATAATATTTACATGAACATGTTTTGCTGTTTTCCAGGGTTACCGGACATGGAATCACCGTCCCCGGCCGGTCCTAGCCATCGCTTTCAGCCCGTTCGTTGAGATGTTGCCTGTCTGGGGAACGATCTTGGGGATCCGATCTTGCAGGAGAACGGCCCGAGTGTCTCGATCTAGTTGGAGAGCGACTGGAGAGATCCGACCTTGCAGGAGAGCTACTTGAAGATCGCTGCGATCGATTATCGGCAAGGTGTTCCGGTCTGTCGGTTTGTTTGTGGCCACTCTTGGAGCGCGACTCAGTCGGAGAGGCTGACGGACGGGTAGACTTTCTGGATTTAGATGAGTCGTTTTGGGCCTCCTTATTGTAATAATTGGCTCTGTAGACTGCTGAGCTGACAAGGGCGCGTGGTAAGGGGCCACGGTTCGCTGCGTCAGATTTAGGCCCAACTGTCTTGGAGGTGACGGGGTCAGTTTGGATTGGATGGTTGCTTTGACCAGAATGTGTTTTAGTGTTAACATATTCTTCTTGGATATCATCCATAGGTTGTGTTTCTGATTCTGTGTTTCGGTGTTCAGGAACATATGTTGGCGGATAGTTTTTGGCTTGCGATTCCTTATCAGGATTAGGACGCTGGAAGAAAGCTGCATACTCACGCCTAAGTTGGTCGCTGTTCTTCTTAACCGTGTCGGCGACGCGGTTTTCGACTGCGGATGCACGTGATCCCTGAAGAACCTGGAACCAGTCTGGGAACATGTTTTTTGTAATTCGACCATTCACCTCCAGGGCTGCCGGAAATAGAATACGGACATTCTTGGCACCATTTATATCTCTAGCCTCCTTGAAATCCGGCCATAGGGCGCGTCGTGCGTCGCTGATTTCACGCGGATAGTCTCTGCTGAAGCCTACTTTTGTACCCTTCAACTTATATGCATGCCTCAGCAGAAAATCGACCTCGACCCCTTTACAGAAAGTGACTAGAATGTGCCGAGCGGGTGGCTTTGGAGGCTTTGGTTGTTGACCCAAGAGTGGAGCGCGGGGTTTTATGACTCGTCCTAGTCTACGGGCACTCACAATCACAAAAGAGCCAGAATCAAGGTCAAGATGGTTGTCGATGAGATCAGTTATAATGTCCACACAATCTTCACCACGCGACTCTACAACCCCAGTGACCAGTAAATTGGCATCCCTGCTTCGCGCCTCAATATCTAACTGTTTGTACTCTAACAATCGTAATCGTTCATCGGTCACTTCGTTTTGAGCGTGATGTAAATACACTGTAGATTCAATCTGGTCAATTCGAAATTTGAATAAACCGAGCATTGACATATTCTCGATAATAACATTCAGTTTTTCATCTACAGGCAACTGTTTCAAAGTTTCCATATCAGGAGGTTTGATGAAAGACGTGGTTGGGGCCGGCGGGAAATCTGGCGTCACCCCACCTGTTGAATGACCTGTTGAATGACGAGCACGTTTCTTACTTTGAACCGGCACAAAATCTTCTGCCAACGGAACAAACCTGTTCGCAAACATGTTCTCTGTTATTTGCAACTTTCCTCTGCTGTTTAATGTCTTAAATTATTAAATAAATTACGATTTTAGCACTATCTATCTTCCGCGTTGAAAAACATGTCCGCCATGTTGAATACCCACCAATCTGATTAAAATCATCTCCTGAAAACCGCTACGCTATCAGGATCTGACGACGAGTAACTAAAACGTGATTTTATCACTAACCCGTTGAACCAATTAAATTGTCGCCTACAAAATTGCAAAAGTGAAAGTAAACATAGTATTTTAAACCACGGAAAGTGTTCACAGCCTGCCTAAGACATATTTTACTGAAGATATATGTGTTTATGTAGAATTGCATTCATTTATAATGCAATGGCATCTTCAGATCATTTTATGAACGTTATAGCTCAAGCTTCTTGTGTTGACAATTTCTAAAAATAGTAATCGGGGAAAACCGCTACAGCTAATGTACGGTGTATGCGGGCCGTCATCAGATCTAACAATTTGTTAGATCTGACTTTAGTGAGATTGTATTATTACATACCTCTATTTTCCCTTTAAGCTGTAATAAGAACACAGTCTACAGCTATGAACCGTAAATTCGTTGATACTTGTTAAACTTAGAGGTTTCATTTTTTTAAATGTTATTCCTATATCTTCTTGGAAAAAGAAACATAATTGAAGACGGTAATTATACGCCCATGGCTGCAAATAAAATAGCCCAGCTATTTGATAAGATGCATACAGCTGTGTTAAACAAGTTTAGCTTTCTGAAAAGCTTGTTTGTCCTTAAACCTACACTTAACCAATGTTCTGACTACAACGATCATACTTTTTTTTAAATTTCTCAGCCTTGCTTCGGAGTATACTCTTCAAAGATACAACATTTCCACTTCTTGTTATGAAATAATCATAAAATTTCCTTCATCCGTTTAGATACCACAGACAATTCATAAAGGTAGGGGTAAAAGCAAAAGTCACTTTTCATTAGCGGGTAAAGTCTGTTAACGAAAATTCATGTCTCTACATTTAAATATGAATTCTTACGTAATGTTAAACAAATCTATGCAATTCTGCAATAATGTGATTGCTTAGCTGTTACAAGAGGAAGCTGTTACAGCAGTTTTACTCGGTTATAGTATATGTTATCCTTACAAAAGCTGAGGTCGATTTTGTAACTCGATCTGGTTTTAGACTTACCTCGATCAAAAGTCTTTGGTTTATGAGCGCACAGGAAGATTTTAATGGCAATTTTAAAAGAAGATGTACAAAAATTGTATTATCGGTGTAGTTAGAACATTGGTTGATTGTATAAGCGAGTCTTCATTTGAGGGTTTTAATGTGTGTAAGGGATCATGACTAAAACACGTGTTAACCAAGCTTTAATATATATTGTGTCCTTTTAAATGAAGTTTACTGAAAAAACGAATAATCTACCTTTGTTACAGAAACTGGTAAGCTACACACCCGTCAACCGCAGACCCAGGAGCGGACGGCGGAAACAGGAGCAGACATGGTAAGTCTTTGCATATTTTACAGCGGTGTACTAAGTAATTTACATGGTCGCTAGTTTTTATTAACTTTTGGAAAGAAATTACGGCTGACTTTAAACGCCACATTAATTCCACATATATCCGTTGATTCCTGGAGTGATAGAAAGGATTATAAACATTTTATCGTAAATAAAATACTTAAGATTGTGTTGAAATCTTGAAGTTCTGCATTTGGTTAAAAATGCCCCGTAAATCTGATAATGTGCATTATTCTGTAAGCACTGTTGGAAACTTTAATCCTTACCCTGGCTACATGTAAAAAATTAGCACAGACATAGTATTGTTTGAAAAAAGAAATATATACATAATTATCAGGAATCCTCACACTCACAAAACACAGCCTCCCCACGCAGCGAAAAAGAGGAGAGGAAAAGAGAGCATGTTTGTTAAAAGTATGTCAATTCAAATAGGACGCCAAAAACAACTAACGCAAAAAGAGAACATTTGGGGATACCGCCTAGGAACGGTCAGTGGCAAAACAAATTGCCACTGGGGGTTTAAACCAGGTTCTAGGGTGCATCAACTTCACACTTGCCCCAAAAGGTTCTCGTATCACAAAACAAGTACATATTGTCTTGGTGAAATAACTCCAACCCACCCATCGGCTAAACAATGTTGCAATCAAAAGCACACAAACAAATAAAACATAAGAAGCTAATAGCATTGCAAAGCCAAGGGGCGGGTACTCAATGATCTTACCGAGAACAGAACACCTGGAGTAAAATCAGCAAGAACACGATGACAGGGATAAAAGAAACAAATCGAGCATCTAGGTTCTTTTAAGAAAAAGATTTCCCCATAAACCTTCATAAACACTTAAACCCCTGCCACCGTCGTGCAACTAAAGAAGTGAGATTTTATGAAGCCCTTTTTCCCCCAAAATTGGGCATTTACGACAAAAAGTTGACTTATGTATATTCAAATTATCCTGTTGCACACATACACTGATATAAATGGCGTAACTTGATTTAACAACAACAATTCCTCTAACTTTTGAGAATTCATACATCACACGCTTACAACACTCCTGTAGAGTGATTTCGGTATGAATTTTGACATGACATTGTATAGACAAGACGGACGGACAAGACTATCACTGCATTTCACCACACTTTTATCATTGAGAATCTACTGTCAAGAAAATACATAAAACGATCTTCAGTACTCGATCATATCTGCTCCTGTTCCCTGCCAGAGAAATTCCCCTCCTGCTCCATGAAGCTGCCTTTTTATAAACTCCAGCTCTATTCACTAAGCCCTAGCGAATTATTAAAAGTCTGTTTGGGCTAATATTTCATATTTTTGCCAGGAAAAATGATTAAATTCTCTGGCTAATGGTTCACAAATTAACCGACATGTTTCCACAAGTACTCCGGTTTATCACGATTATTCACCTTAGGTTTTATTTCGTGAATTCTCTGTCTTATATTGCTGAAAACCCGAAATATAATTTCTGTTTAAACCTAATTTATTCACTTCGACTTTGAAGCAAGTTTATTCATCTTATACAAGTATTGATCATACTCGGTGACTTCTGTCCGTGTTAAAACAAATGCTGGGATCATAATAGCAGATGAATTCGAAACTGATATGATTCGAAACAAGAGGTTCAAAGCTGTACTCCTCCAAAACTTATTGACTAGCTCACTTGGTAGAGCACAATACTTGCAATTCATGATTTTGCCAGTTCGATTAACGGGTTGCGTTACAGACAGAAGGCATTTTTAGATCACAGGTAAAACAAGAAGACTTACGATGCTTTACTGCAGACTTCCCGAAAGTTGAAAATATGTGTCAGACATTTGGTCAGATGAGATGTGAAAATCTGTCCGACCAAAACATATTCTGTCAGACCGAAACATGTTATAAGGCTATTTGCAAGTATAAGGAGTTCAAATTTGTGTCTGACATTCGGTCTGATAACATAAGAAATCTAGTCTGACCGGCTCAAATTTTACCAGACAGGTCCTTTGGTCTGGCAACTTTCTGGATGTCTGCTTTACTGTCGTGTAAATACTCTAACACTTCAGAGAACTACCTCGACACGGGTTTCCAAATATAGCATTGATAATACGTTCGTAACGTAATCAGCCGATGGTAGGTAATTGCAGTGGCTCATTATGATGTTTAAATATAACACATTTACAGTGTTTGTTTTTGGTCACTTAGTGAATCAGTTTCAGTTCCCATGCTTCTTTTTTAACAGTGGTGTTCCATTTACGTGTAATGTTAGAACACTTGAATTTAACAACCGTCGTTGATATGATTTGTTACCTACACAGTATAGTATGGAATACTTTCATGGGTTCTCTTCGTTGATATATATCTTCACTCCACATGATCTCTTTAAAGGTGCGTTGTCACATATCAGGATGATTTATTTTCACACCACGTGATCTCTTTTAAATTAATAGCGCTTGGTCACGTGTGTGGATGATTTATCATCACTCACATGATCTCTTTAAACGTGCTTGGTCACGAATCAGGATGATTTATTTTCACTCCACATGATCGCTTTAAAGGTGCTTGGTCACGTATCAGGATGATTTATCTCACTCCACATGATCGAATTAAAGGTTTTTGGTCACGTTTCAGGATGAATTATCTTCACTACACATGATCTCTTTAAAGGTGTTTGGACACGTATCAGGATGATTTATCTTCATTCAACATGATCGCTTAAAAGGTGCTTGGTCACGTATCAGGATGATATATCTTCACTCCACGTGATCGCGTTAAAGGTGCATTGTCACGTATCAGGTTGATTTATCTTCACTCCACATAATCTCCTTAAAGGTGCTTTGTGACGTATCAGAATAATTTATCTTCACTTCATATGATCTCTTTAAAGGTGCTTAGACACGTATCAGGATGATTTATCTTCACTCCACATGATCTTTTTAAAGCTACTTGGTCACATATCAGGATGATTTATCTTCACTCCACATGATCGCTTTAAAGGTGCTCGGTCACGTGTCTGGATGATTTATCATAACTCATATGATCTCTTGGTCACGAATCAGGATGATTTATCTTCACTCCACGTGATCGCTTTAAAGGTGTTTAGTCATGTATCAGGATGATTTATCTCACTCCACATGATCGCTTTTAAGGTGCTTGGTCACGTATCAGGATGATTTATCTTCACTCCACGTGATCTCGTTTAAGGTGCATTTTCAAGTATCAGGATGATTTATCTTCACTCTACGTGATCTCGTTAAAGGTGCTTAGTCACGTATCAGGATGATTTATCTTCACTCCACGTGATCTCGTTAAATGTGCTTGGTCACGTATCAGGATGATTTATCTTCACTCCACATGATCGAATTAAAGGTTTTTGGTCAGGTATCAGGATGAATTATCTTCACTACACATGATCTCTTTAAAGGTGTTTGGTCACGTATCAGGATGATTTATCTTCACTCAACATGATCGCTTTAAAGGTGCTTGGTCACGTATCAGGATGGTATATCTTCACTCTACGTGATCGCGTTAAAGGTGCATTGTCACGTATCACGTATGATTTATCTTCACTCCACATGATCGAATTAAAGGTTTTTGATCACGTATCAGGATGATTTATCTTCACTCTACATGATCTCTTAAAAGATGCTTGGTCACCTATCAGGATGATTTATCTTCACTCCACATGATCTCTTTAAAGCTACTTGGTCACATATCAGGATTATTTATCTTCACTCCACATGATCGCTTTAAAGCTACTTGGTCACGTTTCAGGATGATTTATCTTCACTCCACGTGATCTCTTTAAATGTGCTTTGTCACGTATCAGGTTGATTTATCTTCACTCCACATGATCACCTTAAAGGTGCTTTTGAAACGTTTCAGGTTGATTTATCTTCACTCCACATGATCTCTTTAAAGGTGCTTTGACACGTATCAGGTTGAGTTATTTTCACTCCACATGATCTCTTTAAAGGTGCTTGGTAACGTATCTGGATGATTCACTCACAACAGGTTCTAAAATGTACAGATTAGTGAAAAGTTTCGGCGAAATTCACTGCTGTTTTATTTAAAGGTATTGCCTAGTAGTACAATTAATATTTACCGCATGTTAAACATTAAAGTATTCCACCCTGAACTGCGAATAGGAAGCTTTAATGGCGAAATAAGGATTTGACTTTCACCTAATTTTAAAGAAGAGACACATGCTAAGCTTATTTTCTGCACGCTTCCTTTAATTAGAATATTTCATAATCAGCATTGAAACATATTTTTTACAATGGAATGTTTATTCCTACAATGAATATTTGTTAAATGTTTGATAATAATGTGTTCTCAGTTGATCAGTGAAGTGTAGTCATTTTAGGTATTTGTTTGTAATGCAAACAATATTGACTGATCGCGAGACTAGTTCACACGGCCTTTCTGGAGGTGTACATTTTTCCTCTCGCTTACATGTATCTGACATTTTTTAATTATTAACTTTAAGATTTACAACTCTTTGTTTGTAAACTAATCGCACAAAAGAACAAAATCAAAACCGTTTCTCTCGTGTAAGTATAACTTTAACAATCATATCTTAAGTTGGTTTAATGTGTTTCTTTTAATTTCTGAAACTGATATACATGTTAACAGAAACACACGGCACTTGACGTAGTTGTATTTTGTTTGTTTTTCATTAATGCAATTTAGGAAGATTATTATAAACACTTATTATTAAGTTATACATTAACCGAACTCAAGATTTCACATAAATTTGCAAGTTTGTTGAAAAAATTTAAATACATTGTAATTTGGATAAAATTAAGTTTTAGTCGACCGTCAAGTGTTAGGGACCATCTTTAAAACGAAGTCATTTATTTAGATTGTCAAGATTTCAAGTAATATTTCTATTGCAGACAATACAATGTTGTCGTTTTATTACTATGATAAATTGATCCTTTTGTTGATAATGCTGAGTTGTTGGTGGTGGTTGTTTTGAAGATGATGTCTATGACGATACCTTCAATGATGATGATGATGATGACAATGAATATGATAAAATTATCTGTAGAATGTAGTTATAACGATGATTATGGCGAGTGTTTAAAAATTACCATATTACTAGTTCCAACTATGTATGAGTAATTATTAATTAACTAAAACAATATTGACACAATATGTAAAATTCGGTCCACCTTATATGGGTTGCACTCAATTCATATGAAATTTCAACAGGGCCAATACGAGATAACCTGGGCCAATACGGGTTTTACTGAGCCAATATGAGATCGCATGATTCTGATTGGATAATGAACTGGTCCAATATGGATTAAATCACTTCCTTTTAAAAACAAAAATGCCGCCATTTTGGAATTTCTAAGTCGAATTTTTATGGATAAAAATGATAATAGATAGTGTTACTTTGGACACGAGGTGCATTTATTCAAAGCGGCAGAGGATAAGTCTATGTTGCCGCTTTTGGTCGTTTCTTTCTGTGTAATGAAAATCTTTGAGTTTATCTAACTCATCAGTACAACAACAACGCGGATGTCTGCAGCAAGAATTCAAAGCTTCGTTTGGATAACTTACAGACATGATAAATTGAGTATTACATGCGGAATTCGTGGATGGAATGTGCGAAAAAAGAATTTTTTTTGGATATATTTGGATATGAACTAAATTTAGACTGGAAGAACAAGAGAGTTGGCTGCCACAGTGTGTAGGAATGTTCAGGTTGTTTTTATATTCAAAACAAAACAACTTTCATATCTGCATCTCCATGGTAGCTTATATCAGCCAGGTCACTACTGGACATAGACTCATTGAAGATGCCAGACATTAGAATCAGAGTTGACACTTCATCTCTTCAGGCCGGTAAATTAGCAAGTCTAGAACTATGAATATTGTGTTAATTAATAAAATTGTCATTAATCAAGTGAATTCATATTGGCCTTGTTATTGGGTCTCGGGCAGTCATATTAGCCCTCGGCCTTCGGCCTCGGGCCAATATGACTACCCTTGACCCAATAACAAGGCCAATATGAATTCACTTGATTAATAACATTATATTATATTGCATTCTTCTTAGCGAAACTACATGTTCTACGTGTATCCTTCTGTACCAGTGCGCTGAGTTATTTGCCGATCAATAAAGAAATAAAATGTTCGCAAAGTTGGCAGTCTGGAAGCCTGGCAGCTGTCAGCAGCGTAAAGTTGGCAGCCTGCAAGTTCGAATTTGGTAAGAACATTACATTATCACGTGTCTGTGCAGGTACTCATATCCAGCACAATGATACAAAAAGGTGCCAATTAACTTGAATCATTTGAGTTAATTTGACAGTTCCTTGTTATAATTGATTATGGATAAGCAGACAGTCACGTGATACTAGGTTTATACAACCAAGCATGATTCTATGGCAGAAATGGGAGAATTAAATATTTGTTCTATGATCAAAGCTCATTAAGAGAACATGGCGAAATAAACATTGTAAAACGATTTGCTGATGATCAATATTTAAATTATCCTGACGCTCACATGACTGTCAAGTTACCGATAAGGTACTGTATATTTTAAACCTGTGTAAACAAATACGGTAAACATACGGTGTTTACTTCAAGTGAAACATTTATTACGATATAGAATATTTATAACCATATAAAGCCATTCCAAAATAACAATTCAATAGCTTGCGCAGATATATTAACGTTACTTGTCAAAACAATTTATTGATACTAGAACTTCGTGTTGCGTCGACATTGTACTTGAAAAGTAATGCTAAACTTCAGTGTGCAAAATCAATTTTAAACTGTATAGGTCTAGAATATATGAAGCGGTTTTATTGCATCTTTATTTCGAATTTGTCATTTACATGGTGAGAATATACCTGTATCAATAGAATGTTAAAACTCTGACTGTATATTAACATAAATTGAAAGAAAATTAAATCTGTTCGGCATCACACAATATAACTGGTAACAACTTGCTGTTTGGAAAAATGCACAATCCTTTTAGGCTATTTCCGCTTCCAAAATGTTAAAGCTAAATATTTGAAGTCAACTGGAAACAGCTTCTTCTAGCTGTCTTGTTCACGGACGATTGAAGTTACAAGGAGATCGAAAAGTTCGAATGAATTCTTATACAGATGATGGTCAGTTTGATCATATTTCTGCATTTGACAGTGGGATCTTAATTATGGTTCCAGCTTTTAATTCTGTCATTGGTAACAAGTAAAACACTATAGAGAGTCATTCCAATTTGTTTCAAGCAGTTAAGCCGGAAATAATATTTTAAGCGCTGAATTTATTTGTTGGATTCACCTTTCGCTCCAGTTATGTTCTTTCATTGTTCATAGACGCATGTTATATAAACTTTTTTAACTGAATGTATTAACTGATTTATTACATTAGCCATTGTACATGTACACAATATGTACAAAAGATCAATTTTGAAGGAAACACAGCATAGCACAACACAGTGCAAACTATGGACGGTTTTTGTGATTATTTAAACTTCAACGCAAGATATCTAACATGTAGATGTTAATACTATTTGCAAGAAATGCTTGAATACCCGTTTTTTTTTAAGTTTATAAAGTGAATAAACATTGGCACCTCGCTAAACTTTCACATCAATCAGCACTTAAGGCACTTAGTGCGTTCTCCATCCAACATGATGGCTTCAAGTAAATAAAGTTATTGTGGTTCATGATGAATCCAAGTAAATTTAGTGAAGCATGTTCAATTACCTTTTTTTGTTCATGAGCGTACCATTCTGTAATTGCAATATACGCATTTATCAGCAGAAATGTCTTTATTTCATGTTTATACGTATTTTCGTCATCAGCCTTTGTAAAATACTACGACACAGAAGTGCTGTTAGAGAGCATTATTTACAATAACCTAAAAATATCAAGTACAATCGATATATGTTGATCATGTGTACTTGGCATGTATACAATACCCTCAATATAAACATTTTAGTTTCAGGTGTTAACGATCGACTTGAAGAAAGGTATTCAAATCGGAAAAAAACAAAACGAAAATTATAACTAAATTAAAAATATATACACATTCATAGACGATGGATGGAATATAAGTGTAGGTTGAAAACATTCAAGTCCGTAACTTTAGTAATCTTGTAAGTAAGCTGTACAAATAAAAGAAAAATAAAACTGGATGCAAGGTATCAAAGATGTCTTTAGATTAAAATTATGTCGGACACGGAAAACACGGCCCTACACCAATTTCTTTATTTTGTAATATATCTTCAAAATTTTTTTTGCATCTTAAAGGGAATCATCCTAGTTATATGGAAATGCTTATAATTAGAAAAGTATTCAAGTCCGTCTCTATTACGACCGTTTTCCAGTCAAAATTACGTCAAAACCTGTTCTACCCATTAACTTTTTTATTTCTCGAGATATCTTTAAAATTCTTTTCGTATCTTTAACTGTGATTTTTGAAGTAATAATTATATGTGCTAAGAAAATAACCTGGTCGTATATCCGGAGAATCTGTATGAATAACCTCGTGGAAAAACTAACATAAGTCGTTTAAAGTGGCATAAAACCACCCGAAATCTGTAGAGCAGTCACTGGCCACCGGTATTCTATTTACACGCAACACAGAAATAATTTCTAAAAGCAATCAAAGAACAAAATGACAAGTCTTTAAATTCGTAGATCTTAATTTTCTAAACTACGTTTGGTGTTTAAATCTTTATTTCGCGTTGGTATTTAATTCGTGGATCGATCCGGAAATCCACGCAAATTTGCTTCCCGTCAACATGAATGGTTTTAAAGTATTTGCTGAAATATTTATGATAGAAAACTTGTGCTGGACTGCAGCTAAAAGAAATATCGTTGTTTATTGTTTAAGTCTTTTTCTCGTTATTAATTCACTCTAATATAACGTTTGGTGCCGGGAACATTTGAATTCTGAACAATTACTCTCTATGTGCAAGCCAGAAGTAGATGCCAAATTAAGAAGGAATTTATCCACCATCAAATGCCGCGTTGCCTCGTTTTCCTTTTATTTTAATGTTTCCTCACTTTTCACGACATGTTAAATGGATGCTGAAAATCTATCAAGAATGTTTATGAAAAATACAAAATGTGGATATTGTCTAATTTTTTATTTATTTCAAGTACCATACATTCCAACAGGAGCGTTCTTTAAGTCAGCACCAGAATTACTTAAAACATTTAACTAAAATAATATTAATCTACTTCGTTGTTCTAATTTCGGTTTGAATTTTTGGGCCCATGCAAACGGAGCTGAGTTTGTCGTAGTAGCGGAACGCTTTCATCTAATATTTTAAGCAATTCTTGTACAAGTTGAGTGCACATTACGTATACTGAGTGTGGTATCATAATTCGCGAGGATAATTTTCGCATTTTGCTCCCTCTGAAAGTGTGTGAAATCAAACCCCACCAAGATCAAACCATCAATTTAACCTTTAAGAGAATAATACAACTGCGCGAATATATGCCTGCGCGAAAATATATCATTTAGCCTTTGTTTTATGCGCGAAATTTGATCCTTGAATCCCACTCTAGTTCTTTCAGTTGTATGTCTTTCAGAATCATGATTGTCATAAATCTTCGTCACATACATGTCATACATGTACGATATGTATAAGATGGAATAAATATCAAGTAACGCTTAAACATTCGAGTAGTTCTGGCGACACACACTTTAAATAATCCAAATGTTTTCCATACCCAGGCGCGTAGCTACCAGTACGCAGAGAACGCAGCTGCGTACACATTGGTTCAGAAAATCGTAAACATAAATTTAAAAAATCTGTTTGAATACTTGTTAGTAGATGTTCCATGAGAAAAAGTAAAACAACATCGAGTAAAATTTGTGAACAAATATTACTTATTTTATGCCAAAAGCCCGCCAGAACGCTCCTGAGACGATCTACTGAAAAACAAATCCGGGGGAGCATGCCCCCGGACCCCCCCCCCTTGGATTCTTAGTACACCTTGTACACCTTTAAAAGCCCTTGCTACGCTCCTGATACCCAAATGAACACCATCAAATATGGATTCAATCTTTTATGAAAACTAAATGTCTACGAATAAGAAACCAATTATGGCATGATGGTCATGCTACGGACAGGTCTGTATTAGGAAATGATGAATTCAGCCTCTTGTAACAACGAACACCAGCACAATTAGCAGACTGTCATAAGACATGTTAACATGAGGATTCAATTTGAGGATGTTTTACAAACATGAAGCCTGAGCAAAATATTTCCCCATAAATAATAACTTATTAACCCTTTACTCCATGGGATATGGCTGTTATACCACGGGCAAATAGTGTAGATCCAGATCAGCCAGCACATCCCTGCCGTCCGATCAGGATCTACGCTGTTCGCTTAAGATTAATTAGGTTATTTCTGACTAAGACGCGACCAGTATAGATCTAGATCAGATGGCACGGATGTACCAGCTTATCTGGATCTACATGTACACTGTTGAAACATGCGATAAAACCCGTATATATGCAGTAAAGGGTTAATGTATTCACATTATATTTTCTTGTTTTCAGGTCAATCTTTTAATATTATGTTGAAAAATTAACTTTTATATATATTAACAATTTTAATGTGTTCCTTAATATTTGAAACAGGTTTTTTATATGTCTGCAGATCTAAAAAAAATCCTAAAATTTATACAAAAGCTACAGGAGCTTGATTGTTTTTAATTTATTTATTGTATTTGTGTCTACATTCATTTTCACCTTTAGGCAAAATGTAAATATGAGAAATGTCTCGGATTTTACGGTAAATTTAACACGGAGCAACCGATATCGGGCAGGTGACCGATATGCGAAGCAATTATCACCTGTCGACAGAAATGTACGAGTTTTAGCATTAGACTACATAAAACCTATTATATAAATACAGTCAACCCTTTATCTAAATTTAGTGTTAACCCTAGTTTTTTAACCAATCACAATGCTTTATTTTTTAAAATATCTCCTTTCTAGTTCGTGTAGAAACAGTCTATAGAAACTATTGTAATAGAACAAACTTTGGGGAAAACTAGCGTAAACACTAAGTCAGTTAGAGTCCAAATAGAGAAATCTACATGAAATAGACACGCCAGTCGGTCGCTACCGCTCCCTCCTTTGCCGTGTCTATTTCATGTAGATTTCTCTATTTGGACTCTAACTAATACATATAAAATAAACATTATTCTATTACTGTGGTATCACCATATTACGCGGGGGTAAAGGGTAAAATTTTCGCGTATTATGTGCTTTTTTAAATGCGCGAAATTAAATCCCAGCGAAAAATTACAATTGTCACGTGACAAGTTTATACCGACAGGTATTTAGTAATAGCCATGCCCACGCGCTGTGAATTATCGTTTAATAATTCACAGCAAATTAAATGGGAAAAACGTCAAGTCGTGTAACAATTTTGCGTATTTCGCGCTGGTACAATAACGCTGGTATATCATGTTATATTTTTTGCGTATTTCGCGCTAGTACAATAACGATGTTATCACGATATATTTTCGCGTATTTCGCGCTAGTACAATAGCGCTGGTATCACGTTATATTTTAGCGTATTTCGCGCTAGAAGTGGCTTAGTTATCATGTTATATTTTCGTGTATTTCGCGCTAGGACAATTGCGTGGGCATCATGTTTTATTTTCGCGTATTTTGCGCTAGTACAATAACGCTGGTATCATTGCTACCATGCTAAAATATGGTAGCTATCTTAATTGTTGATTTTCTTTTATTTAAGTAAAAATTCTTTCCTTTTAAATTCAGTATTTAATGTGTTACCTAATTTTGAAGTTTATTGTCATAATCAGTTCGATACTTAGTTGCATAATTGACATCTTTAATTCTTTGTAAGCGGTTTGACAATTTTATTACCTATAAGATGTAGATATCCCTTAAAGTTGTCATGGAAATGATTGCCCGAGGCAGATACATTATCAGAAGTTTAGGGATTTTATAACTGCATCAGGACATTCTAACTTTGACTTTACACTAAGAAACATCTTAATTTTAAACAAGAGCGAAGGAATACCGCTCATAAATAAGGATTACCTTAACTACATTTTATAAAAAGGTGTTTTATATTTGACATTTATTTGCAAGTGAAAACCTTGCTCAGGATTACCTGAAACAAATATTGTGAACATCAATTTATTGTTATTTGACGCCTACCAAATCTAATTGAAACAAAGAAATAAACAAAGAAACTTTACACGTCTTCTTTACTTCGACGGAAACCCGACGAGTTTAACCCGGTTATATCATGTTATATGTTCGCGTATTTCGCGCTAGTACAATAATAACGCTGGTATCATGTTAGCAAGAAGTATAACAAGCAACTAAACTGATAAATAAATGTTTTGATATAATTATAATCAAATAAAGAGTAATGCTTCACTGAAGAAAGGGGATGTACTAAGGCAGTACTTAATGTTGCCTTTGTTAGAGTTATGTGATTTTTTGGTTTAACCTTGAACTAGTAAAAAAGTTAAACCTCCCCGGATGTAAAGATAACACGGATTATTAATATTCAATTTGGACGTTTAACGTTTAAGAAAGATTGTTAATATTGGACATTTTAACGTTATCAATAATTCTCAATATTGGACATTTTAACGTTAACAATTATTCTTAATATTGGACGTTTTAACGTTAACAAAGGTTCTTAATATGAGAAGTTTAAACGTAATATTTCACAACTCCAACGACTTAACCGGATTATATGCAGATAACTTTATCAGTGACTCACTGAGCGATTGATCACAATTTTGTGTACGTGGCAAGAAGAGCAGACATGTTGTTTTTTTTTGTTCGAAACGTTTGTGTACTAGTTTCCGAGGCTTTGGATAAAATTGATTATACAGGTAATTATTTTTATATTCATTCTTCGGATTGATAGTTCGTTTTTAACGCGTTCCAGTACAGAAGAGAACACAACCTGTAATAATGGTTGAAATTATTTTTGAGCCGATGACAATGCAGTATTTTTCAAATATTTCGAACCTTATTTTCATAAAGTCGCGCGTCTGGAATGTATTTATTATAGGTCGATTTTCTCCACAATATTATTCGAACATTTATTGATAAACATGTATAGTTCGTGAACGATCTTCTACAGTGTTCATTGAAATATTTTAGCTCTGACTTTTTTGGCTTATGATAATCTTCTTACGTCTGTTATCACATAGGCGGCCAGTTTAGATCCAGATCACCCATAAAATCAATGTCATCAGTATTTGCACTTTCCCTTTTTTGTCACAAATAATCTAGTGAATCTAACACCGAGAAGTGCCGGTCGTGCTCAGACGACACGGATGAGCCCGTTGACGCGGATATTTATAACTATTTTGCCATGCTATAAAATATTTATTTATGACGTAACGGGTAAAATGGAACTTCCACGGATGAACCCTTGTTTCTCAACCCAAGGACAGACTCACGTTTTTTTCCTGAGAGTCAGTTATGTTCACATGGTGTTTTCAGATTAAAAAAATAATGCATAATTCACTTCCTAAAATATTCTCTCAGTACATGTTTACGAGCCATTGAATGACAAAGCTAATTTCAGTTTGACTATTGATTTTGTGCATACCCATGTATGGTATTTAGGCAGCGACTGTTTTGTCAGTTAAAAAATAATTTCGACCATTATATACGTTATAGTTTATTTCGAGGCTTGTACGAAAAATTAAACGGTCGCCCAGCTGCGCTGGATCTGACCGTTTAATTTTCACACAAGCCTCCAAATAAACAATAACCTTTACTTACAGGAGGATCGAATTTCGAACCAGCATTTGATGACATCACATAAAAATAACACACCACGCTACAACGGAAACAAATAATACAGGGTTAGCCTCTATGCCTTCTAATAACAGCTTAGCGCCGCCGACATCGACTAATTTGTGAAGCTTTAATGTTACGCCTTTGGTAAGGCAGTTAATAAAAGGTGGAAGATTAACTATCTTAAAAAGGTGGTTCCACACTAGCCTGGATTCCAGGCGATGAAGTATATTTTCTTATTCATTCTCCAACTAATTATCTTGAGCCAGTCTACATCTCTATCTGAACTTCATGATAATTCACACATCTCTCTCAATGCAGTATGATAGAAAATAGACTGGCTACAATAAAAGTCTGTTATGATTTATAAAATATAAATAAAAAGACAAAACAAACTAATTATCAGACTAGTGGCTAGTCTAGTTCCACACCTATGGTATGGAAATGAAATGACTAATAACAAGCGTTTTAAAACAAGTGTTAGCTTTCCAAATAGCTAGTCGGTCATTCACTTTCTGTACTTGAAAGAATTATAAATAGTTCAACATTTTTTTTTTATATTTCAATTAATTCAGGCTGAAACTTGCCAATGGAAAAAAACATGGAAGCCAAGCATATTCAATATCACATGACTGTCTAGTTATCGATAGCCAGCCTTAGGTACTTTGGTTAGGTATCTTAAATTTACGAATTGCACAGGGTCATTTTAAAAAATGTTGAATATGTTGTTCATATTGTACTCTTGTTTTATTTAAGGGAGACAAAAATTGTAAATGGCGAAAACTTGCTAAAATTTGAAAAATGAATTTTGGGAAAATAATCACTGCCACCTAGATTTTACGAAGAACTGTTTTTATCTTTGGATGTATTAACGTTTGCACGCTCAGTTCAATCTGTTTTATGGTCTAATTATCAAGCTCATACTAAATCAAAAGAAAACTCGTTTGCACGAGAACTCTGAAATCGATGGACAATATACCAAAACAACTCATACCTGAAATAAGTATATATTAATCTACAGTATGTTGTGGAAATGTTGAGTTTTGATAAGATACAGCAAAAGATGTTCCATTGAAACCGAAAGTAGACTTCTTGTGAGTATTTCTCGAACTTCTTGAAGTTAGCGTTTCCTTTCAGTACTCAACAAAATATTGTAGTTAGATAAATTGCTAAGATTTTGCACACGTTACCTTTGCTTATATGATCGTCAGTATTTTGACTGGATGGAAACGTGTTTACCTGAGTTGTGTGCTATTCGCAATATATGCAAAATATTTTTTAACATAGTGTTTGTAAGTATATAGTCTATTATTGTTTTTAATAATTCAACATTTAAAAAACTCCTTTTTTGTTGTTGCAAATACCCAGCCCAAGGAAAATGTTTGCAATACTTAAAGGACAGTGTAAAACTGGCGAGGAATTAAATAATATCGATAGGTGTAATGATATTGTTTTATTATGGATCTTATTTGTTGACTACTTTGAAAGTAAAAATATATAATTTAAAGAAGTAGAATAATTTTTAGGAAAAACAACAATTTAAGCTATACATTTGTACCTGTCTGTCATAGCAAAACACGGGTACATACCATTCTTATCTTAAAGCCGCAAAAATCCCTACCCTGGAGCGTTCTGATTGCTCGAACGATTTGTGTGCAAAGTATTTCCCGGATTAAGTCAATAGTTCTACCAATCAGAACGCTCCGAACAAAAGCGTCGGGGATTTCCGGAAGTCGCACGGTGGAGAAGAATCTATGAAAAAAATAACCTGCATTTCGGAGGCCGTTTTCTGTTGAATATTACGCGTATTTCGAGCTTTTGGTGAGACTTTTTGACATTTACTGTTAGACTAGACCCTGTTGCGTTAAATCAAATAGCTGTCAGGCTGGAACCCTCCGTATTGAAGGAAAAACAGCCTCTCGAACCGGGGTAGGGTCTTGAGCCGTTCCTGACTATTATTCAATTATATACATAGAATTTATATAATTTTTTTAGATTACGATTTTGACGGTGTATTTTCGCATATTTTGATAGAATGGAATAATATTAGTAACTTGACACCATTTTTACAAAAAAGGGCGTATTAGTAAGGGTTGGCAGGGGGTTGGGCGGCTGGTCAAGCGCCAGTGCCACTTGTGTACACAGAGCAATTTCAATTACGCATCTGAGATAACCGGGCAAAATCGTTTACGGATTAATGCAACAAGGAAATAGGCGGTTTTGAATTAGTGATCTTTTTCAAATTTTTAATCTTGGTATGTTAGAATCGGCCGTGAATGGCTAAAGTAATGACCGTCCCGGGCAAATTCAGTTTTATACAACAAGACTAGGGACCGTGTGGCTGTCAGTACTAGTTGACTTTCTCTCATCCTGCTATAACTTTCCAACAAATTTAGCTATTAGATAATAAAGTACACACATGTATAAATGTAAACCATACTAAAATAAGTTCCGATATTTAAATACTTCTACATGTAGCCAAACTATAGCTTGCAATCGATATATAGACAGTCACGTGACATGCTCAATAAGGATTTGCATATTTCACATTAGTATGTTTCAGAGTGGAATCGTAACAGTTGCTTTTTGTGTCGCCTGCGATAGCAGGCAGACACATAGGGATCCTATTGTCCGTCGGCGTCGTCGTCGTCCGGTAGTCCCCAAACTTTAACATGAAACTTAATGTTGCCTATAACTTTGAAAGTACATGTCCTATTCACTTCATACTTGGAATATATCATCGTCATGAAAAGCACCATCGGTTACAACAAGAATGATAACTCCTGTTTGACTATTTTTGAGTTATGCCCCTTTCAAATGCAACTTTAACATGAAACTTAATGTTGCCTATAACTTTGAAAGTACATGTCCTATTCACTTCATACTTGGAATATATCATTGTCATGAACTGCAACATTGGTTACAACAAGAATGATAACTCCTGTTTAAATATTTTTAAGTTATCCCCCTTTTAAATGCAACTTTAACATGAAACTTAATGTTGCCTATGACTTTGAAAGTACATGTCCTATTTACTTCATACTTGGAATATATTATCATCATAAACATCAACATTGGATACAACAAAAATAAAACTCCTATTTGACTATTTTTGAGTTAAGCCCCTTTCAAATGCAACTTTAACATGAAACTTAATGTTGCCTTCAATTGTGGTAATACTTGTCTTATTCACTTCAAACATGGATTATTATCGTCATGAACAACAACACAGGTTACAACAAGCATGATAACTCCTGTTTGACTATTTTTGAGTTATGCCCCTTTTTAAATGCTACTTTAATATGAAACTTAATGTTGCCTATTTCTTTGAAAGTACTTGTCCTATACACTTTATACTTGGACTATATCATCATCATGAACAGCAACATCGGTTACAACAAGAATGATAACTTCTGTTTGACTATGAGTTATGCCCCTTTCACATGCAACTTCAGCATGAAAATTAATCTTGTAAATATCTTTGAAATTACTTGTCCTATTCATTTAATACTGGGAATATATCATCAAATTAACAGTTCCATCAGTAAACAAGAATGTAAACAAGAATGATTAGTCCTGTTTAAATTTTGTAGTTATGCCCCTTTCAAAGGAGACTTTAACATAAAATTGTTGCATAAACTTTAAAGTGCTTGTTCTACTCATGTATTACTCGGAATATATCATCTTCATGAACAACGCCATCAGGTAACAATAATGATTAGTTCTGTTTAATTATTTTATGATTCATGGCCCTTTCAAATATAACTTTAACATTTGTTTAATAATGCCTATACATTTTAAAGTGCTTTTCCTTTTTACTCAATGCTTGGAATATAATTATATATCATCTGCATGCAAATAGCCATCGGTGAAAACATGAATGATAATCCAGATTTCACAATATTTCTTTAAGCGCCTTTTAAATGCAATTGAGTGTTCCATGAAACACCGAATTCTAGTGTAGTATTGCAATCAACTTGAATTAAATATTTTGTATCATATATGATTAAATATAGGCCCACATTTCAACTTTTTGCTGGCAGGCGACACATGTGTTCCACGACACACCCGATTCTAGTGTAAAATAGATGTGTGTGTCATGTGACTGTCATGTGACTGTCTACTTAACGATAACGTACTGTACGTGTAATTGGTAATTTGAAACACTTTGTAATTATAGGATCTCGGACATTACAGTACAAAACGCTCACAAAACAGAATAATAAAATCCATGGCAACTGCACTCGACACAGCATTAGAAAAGAAGCCCTTTACCAACTGGCTTAAAGGGGCGTTGGCGGTCCTTTTTGCCAGAGAAGGGTTAACAGAGTTCGTTCAAAACGAGATATCTGACTTCCAGAGAGACTTGCTACAATCTATCTTTATACAGAATGCGATACCGCCTGGTACGACATGCAGTTCTTGCACGACAGCAAATGTGTTAAAGTGTCCAACACAAGAGTTCTGTGACAGGAAAAGACCATGTAAATTACATGACCCATCTGTGCAAAATAAAACTCCAAACCAAAAGTGTCCTAAAAAGATTTGCCACCATATAAAAGATGCAATACTCAAAAACCACAGGTTTCACGGACCTACCTGGGAAATAACAGATGCTACGAGATGGTGCTCGGATCCATTCGAGATAGCAAAATGCTATTTGCCTCCGAAAGGGTACTGTAACAAGACGTCTCTTGTCGAGATTGACTTTAATGGTACGCTTGGGATTATCATCAGCAACACGAGATTTCATAACAAACTGGCTGCGCAGTTAAATATGGCAACCAATATTTGTTCCAAGGTAAGATTTTAGGTCACAATGTTTGATTATTATTGATTGTTTAAATTGTTTTCAAATTGAAACCTTAACATGTCATATGTGCGAATAGTGTAGATCCAGATCAGCCAGCACATCCATGCAGTCAGGTTCTTGTTTAAAAATCTACTGAATGAGATTGTAGAATGTTCATTCTTATGGAGATATACACGACTAGCCTTTTTGGGATTACAGGAATGTCCCATGGAGTATCGGCTTAAATATTTGTAGTTTTGTTGTGTCTTTATAAAACACGCCGTTTTCCCCGTCAATCAATTGAATTTAGCAGCGTTATCTATTGTAGTTTATAATGAGAGTCTTTAAGATTCAATCACCTTGATAATTTAATAAGCATAGTGCCCCAATGAGTAAATAAATTGATTTCCGGAAAAGAAAGTTATTTTCATCAGGCAATTTACAATCAAACGGTTCATTAAACTTCGGTTCCCAATAAGTAAATAAATTGATTTCAGGAAAAGACAGTTATTTTCATCAGGCAATTTACAATCAAACGGTTCATTAAACTTCGGTTCCCAATAAGTAAATAAATTGATTTCCGGAAAAGAAAGTTATTTTCATCAGGCAATTTACAATCAAACGGTTCATTAAACTTCGGTTCCCAATAAGTAAATAAATTGATTTCAGGAAAAGACAGTTATTTGCAACAGGATATTTACAATTATATATGTTAATAAATAAGTGATTTGATATTGGCCCTGTTATTTGTCCGAGGGCAGTCGAATTGGTCCTCGTACGACTGACCCGAGGACAAATAACAGGGTCAATATCAAGGCACTTATTTATTGACAATTTTATTAAATAACCAAACGTATTTGATCCAAGTCAGAAAATACTTTTGTTTTTTAGAAATCTTCACCTTGTAAATTTATTACAGTAACACGTTCCGTTTTAGACTCTTACTCAGTCGTTATCCGTAAGTAAACGTCAACCAATTTCTGTTTGAAAACTAAGTATATTTTATTACGCAAAATCTCTGCGTCGACAAATAGACCAAGTTAAAACAAAATGGCTGCCATTTCTTAGAGTTTCTTGCTGAAATCTTTATCACTTTTTTGGCCCTGCCTTATTAGCCAATCAAATTGCCTCAAATGCGGGCTTTATATTTATAACACTTTTGTCGGCCCAACACTTTTCGGCTCGGGGCCGACAAAAGTGTTAATGATAACGGTCCTATTATAAAGCAGGCCGTCGTGTTATTAAACGTGGCAGATGCTTTTCTTATATGGCTAATAACGTATAGTTATTTAATAACACGGTTTAATAAGTACCGAATTGTCTTCCTATGTTTACCTCGTATATAAGTAAATAAAGTCGACGAAATTCAAGACGCATTCCTCACGTTTAAGTATTTTAGTACGAAGATGTATATGCGGAGAAATAGATAATTAATCTCGGTTATGATAATTTGTTCTTTAACACTACTGTAACACTATTAACTTTTCAACAAAACAGGTCCGTGACATGATCAACGAACAAGTTCGTCACTCTGCGAGTTATAAGCTGTCCGATGTTGAATTAGCACAGATCGTCGACGCTCTACGGGATCTTCTTCGGGATCCAAAGTTCCTTCTGCATGACCAGCACGCAAAAGATGCTGTCAGCAAACTAAACCAGGTATGTCATGATTATTTGTGAAAAGCGGAAGACTGAAACTTAAGCAATAAATGAAAGCGAAACAAAATAATATGAACCTAATATGCAGGCTCAGGGATCTGAGAATATAAATCCTCCATATCACAGACAACGCTTAAGGCAAAATTTAAAAAGCAGGAAGTATATCATAGGGGTGATTGAACAATATCCAAATCTATATCAAATCAAAGTGTATTGGTGTTTTTGTTTAACTTCTGTCCTGGCTTAATCAGTGTGTACTCAAACAACATTAAACATACACACGCACGTACAAACATTAGTGAAGAAAACTATTTCTGATCAGTTAAAAACTGTTCAGACAAGTAACATGTTGCAAACAATACTGAATATTTCAATTGTTTTAAAAATATGAATATTAATAATATTGCTCAACTTTATATTTCTCCATAGATCTTATGTTCTTGTTATGAGTGCTTCAAGTTTTATAGTGTATATAACCCAGGCCTGATAATGCAAATGATAGAAGCGTTATGCATTTTCCGATAAACCAACTTTGTCGATTTCTATCATACCGGTATGTAAGACGTTTTATTTGCATCAGTGAACGACGAATCTTCTAATTTGTTTGTAACAAATTACGTAGTATATTCTCTTGTTTTATACAGTTGCAGAATAACACACTTATCATAAGCGCTGGTGATATTATCAAAGTGCTGGAAGAAAACTTCAGGGAGAACATCACCAAGCAGCAACAGGATGCTTTGCTCGACGTTAAACAATACTTCGATAACATGCAAACAGCATCCGTGGCGGCCTTGGAGTCCATAAAATCCACAGCACTAGACGAGATCCGGAAGACAGCTGATGACAAAAAACAAGAACTGCTGCAGTTGTCCCAACAACAACATACACACAATGACGATGTTCTTCTCAATGGTAAAATTTGAATCAAACATTTCTAACCTGATAAATAATAATAATAATAATAATAATAATAATAATAATAATAATAATAATAATAATAATAATAATAATAATAATAATAACAAGAAATGTGACTGGGAGTCAAACAAAATTGATTTCGAATGAGAAGCGTTGCATATTTGAAACTGTTATTACTTTTTGCAAACCTGATCAGCAAAAAATCCCAGTTTTCCAAGCTGGCGACGTGTGGAGTGATTTTGTTAAACATATAATACAACAAAATGTTCCAGGTTTCTAAACAACCGCCATCAAAGCCTGCTTTATAAGTTATTCCCCGTACACTAAGATTTTCATAGATCAATCCTCCGCACAGTACACTATACCCAGTACACGTTCGTAAACAATTCTGCATCGATAACACAACTGCTGCACGTTCACTTATGTATGAAAAAGATTAAGAAATAAACCGTTAATATCTTAACGGTCCGGGTTCGCTCCCAGCTAGAGACACTATCATTTGAAATTCACAGTAACGCTATTTGTGCAGTGTGGCGGCCGTAAAAAGTCTCCCCGTACATTTAGTCAGTACTGTTATCAGTAAATTAATCCGTTACCGATGTCATGCAGTGATTGTTACGCATATCAGGGCTATCCGATCAACGTTTTTTGGCGTTGTCCCGGTTAGCTCAGTTGGTTACGTCGCAGGAATTGCATGGCTAGGCGCTGTCGCCGTGACGGTCCGGGTTCGCTCCCAGCTAGAGACACTATCATTTGAAATTCACAGTAACGCTATTTGTGCAGTGTGGCGGCCGTAAAAAGTCTCCCCGTACATTTAGTCAGTACTGTTATCAGTAAATTAATCCGTTACCGATGTCATGCAGTGATTGTTACGCATATCAGGGCTATCCGATCAACGTTTTTTGGCGTTGTCCCGGTTAGCTCAGTTGGTTACGTCGCAGGAATTGCATGGCTAGGAGCTGTCGCCGTGACGGTCCGGGTTCGCTCCCAGCTAGAGACACTATCATTTGAAATTCACAGTAACGCTATTTGTGCAGTGTGGCGGCCGTAAAAAGTCTCCCCGTACATTTAGTCAGTATTGTTATCAGTAAATTAATCCGTTACCGATGTCATGCAGTGATTGTTACGCATATCAGGGCTATCCGATCAACGTTTTTTTGGCGTTGTCCCGGTTAGCTCAGTTGGTTACGTCGCAGGAATTGCATGGCTAGGCGCTGTCGCCGTGACGGTCCGGGTTCGCTCCCAGCTAGAGACACTATCATTTGAAATTCACAGTAACGCTATTTGTGCAGTGTGGCGGCCGTAAAACGTCTCCCCGTACATTTAGTCAGTACTGTTATCAGTAAATTAATCCGTTACCGATGTCATGCAGTGATTGTTACGCATATCAGGGCTATCCGATCAACGTTTTTTGGCGTTGTCCCGGTTAGCTCAGTTGTTACGTCGCAGGAATTGCATGGCTAGGCGCTGTCGCCGTGACGGTCCGGGTTCGCTCCCAGCTAGAGACACTATCATTAGTATAACTAAATATTACTGAACAATGCAGACCGCAAGAATTTGACTGTGAGGAACCCGACTTTTCGCTTAGAACTGTGCAACACGGAAGTTACTGATGACAGTATGGCTTTGGAAAATCCTTCCACTCACCAGATGTGTTGGTTAAAGAATTACTTCGGAAACATATGCTCTATTTAAGTTAAAATATTAATTCGGGTAGTTTGCGTCCATTTCATTGTTAATATATATCACGTGGGGTCTATTTTGATGGAGGTTTAGTTTTTATTTGTTCGACTGTGTTTTGTTTAAAGTTTAAACTCCGGGTTTGCATGTTACATACAATTGATTTCGAAAACAAACAGCATTATCGGTGCGAGGCTTATCTCTTCATAAAAATAACAAAAAATACGCATTTAAGTTTAATTTGACATCTGTCAATGAGTGAAAAATAAAAAATGGCCGAACACACATTAATTTGAGACCCGAGTATTGAGTATTGAATGCCCACTGTATCAGACTGGGTAGCCATACTTTCTAACACGGCCGAAATATTGTTTTGGGAGAGGGGGCAGTCTTTCGGACAATACCCGCTGTTGTTGTTTTTTTTACTGCCTTTAAAGATGGCAGAGTGTGGCCAATTAGCAATAGGGCATAAAAGCGCTGACAGGACAGCTTGGTTCCATATTTCTTCTTATCATGCCTTGAAAAACGGTCATATCCTCAGTTCCGTATAATTTGCATATTTACGAAAGAGATTAATGCGGTAATTGCATAGCGACGGCGGTGTCGCATTATCGTAAACGTATATTATATTGTGACGAAAGCATATTTGTATATTGCCTGATTGTTCGTGTTCCGTATGTTTACATATTCTATATATAAATATACTAGTATCTGAATCTAAGTACGTAAATAATTTAGTGCAAGAACAACATTAAAGGTTGTTATGGGGTACCAAGATCTTGAAACTTAAACACTGACACTAAACCAGCCCTCCAACACCTCGATCCTGCGATCAATAGAAAGAATAGGAAAGCCTCAAAATTTTAACTTTTGACTTGTCAAAAAAAAAACATTGTTTTTTTCAAATTGTATAATTAAAAATACAACTCTTTTTTAGTTATACAGAGAATGCGTTTTCTTCTAAGTAGGGAGAAAACAACATGTTTATATGACATGAAATGATACCATTGACCTATCAATGCTTAATTTTTTCAGAAAGCTAAGTTAAAGTAGCCCGGGGCAGGGATTTGCAGATCAAGTGCCAGTGAACTAAGATTAATGTTCGGTCTCGCTTTTGATTGGTTAATTTGGAGCCTCGTCTCAAACCTTAAGCTTTTGATTGGTTTATTTGGAGCCTCGTCTCAAACCTTAAGCTTTTAATTGGTTTATTTGGAGCCTCGTCTCAAACCTTAAGCTTTTTATTGGTTTATTTGGAGCATCGTCTCAAACCTTAAGCTTTTAATTGGTTTATTTGGAGCATCGTCTCAATTTCTATCACTTCAATTTTACATACTGTGGTATCGCGAGGTTTAAATGTTCATGTATCTGAATAGAGGGCAAGCGCGCGAATTTAAATCCTAGAGATAATTCTTTAGTGTGCCTTATATGAAAACAATGCAAATGCGTGAATTTACGTCCAATTAGCAGCTTCCGCGCCAATTTGCCAATGCGAAATTAAATGATTTAACAGTAAATGTTTTGTTTTACAGCTCTCAAAGAAGACCTCATGTCATATTACCGGGTGAACGAGTCCATGATCCCGGCTGCGCCTCTGGTTGAGGAACATAAAGTTCCTATCGAGGAATTGTACGTCCTACCTCCTATGTGGGCCTATGACAAGCCTTTAAATTTTGGACTGGATAAGAATACACAACAAGGGGAACAAACGTCGGGAAAAGCACAAGAAAAGAAGAAAACAAGCGTCACTCAACTATTTTTCAGTGAAAAGAACGTTCGATATAAAAATATATACATAACGGCGGACGCCGGATTCGGGAAGACATCGCTGTCACAGAAGCTTACCATGACCTGGTGCCAAGCTCACTCCCCTCTGACGTCGCAGACAGAGAACTATAAAGTTGAGGAGTCAGCCGCGATGAAATACTTTGACTATCTGTTTCTGCTTCATTTAAGGGACTATCAAAGTGAACCGCTGTGCAATCTTGATGATTTGATAATGCAGTTGTCAAACAATTTGTCAAGAAACACACTGTACACGAAAGAATTCTTACAAAGGTTATTACACGAGAAAAGGTGCCTTATACTTTTAGATGGGCTGGACGAGTGGGTCCACCCGGGTAAGTGTAAAAGAACACCTGCAGTACCCCACAACAACCATCCAGACAGTAGCTCGGTGCTCACCACGTCCAGACCCTGGAAGCTGGGAACCATAGGGCTGTCTGAACATAATATTGATCGTCATATTGAAATTTCCCAGCTAGATAGGCGTACACGAGATAAGCTGGAAACGAATGCAGTCCGAATTCTCAATGAAAGAAACTTAAACCGGGCAGGGAAAAGCATTGAAGATTTTGATAGCGCAGTCGAGTCCGTGGATATCGGGGATATTATTTATAATCCGTATATTCTGCTTCAGCTTATGTGTGTGTTCTTTGGTGGTCTTCCCATTGGTAAATCAAAATGTGAAATTTACAGTAACATTACAGAATTTTCACTTGAACGTGGCCTGAAGAAAAATGATTTACCGGATATTCGAGTACAGACAAGCGATAACGCGCAAGTCCCGAACTGTATGAACGAGAACGAGACATGTAAACGTTATTACATATTATTAATGAAGCTTGGGAAATTGGCTTTTCATACTTTATTTAGCGAGAAAAGAGAATCATCTTTGATATTTGATAGAAGAATTGTCACCCAGTACATGAGCGAGCAAGAAATCGAGTTCTGTTTAAAAGTTGGACTGTTGTGTCAAACCAAGGACAGCAGCATAATCGCAGTAAAACGATATCATGTTTTCTTTCAACACAAGTCTGTTCAAGAATTCTTCTCAGCTATTTATATAACATCTGAATGGCAAAACGAATCTGTAAAATCAACCATTCTTAATGTGTGTTCATCTCTTTCAGGCATATTAGAAATGTCCAATGTATTTGTTTTTGTATGTGGTATGAATCCGGAAGTATATACATGTATTTCCGGTGAGCTGCAGACGATCGTTGACCTTGACGAGGTAACGTGTCGATATAGAACATACATGGATAGGGATTATGACGCTATGAAAACAATGTTATCTTACCAGTCCATGCAGGTCCAGTGTTTGCAAGAAAGTGTGAGAAATGGAAATGATAGTTGCTCCATCCATCTTCACGATTACCTCCTGAATTTCGTAACAGAAGAAGATTTAACAACTTTGAAAATCATTATCAACTTTAATAAAGGTAACGTGAAATCTCTACAACTATCAGATTCAGATCAGATAACAGCGTTCCTGCAGTCGCTGGATCCTGGTGTGTTCACCTCCCTGGAGACATTGAGAGTAAACCACTGTGACAAGGAACCAGTATGGCTGGCTGACATCCTCACTGAATTAGCTCGTACATTGAAATGTCTGACACTATCAGCATATGACCGTATCTCTCTGTCCGATATCAGTTTAACGGCGCTCACAGGACTGACATGCTTACAATCATTGTATCTTCGTTACGTTCACATGACTCACAGTAACCTTAAATGTCTCTATGCTTATATCAGCCAGACCACAACACTGACACAGCTCAAGCTGGTGGGGATACACTGCTCGGACCACGAGGATCAGTATCACCGTGATTGTGACGTCACCTTGGACCTGCATCGTCTGAAAGAGCTGAAGATGCTGCATCTTTATATCGTACCATGTAGAGAGCTACACGTGAATCCAGCATGTCTGGAGAAGCTCGAGTTCTATCCATGGGAGAAGATGACAGCCAGAGCCAACGCCATATTGTGGCAAGATCTACGTGCAGCACCGGTCCTATCATCATTTACGTTAGACTGGATGACATCCTGCCAGGAGATGATACAAACCATTCCTACATTAACTCAGCTACAGCATCTCGAGCTTCGGTCGATCGATATGGGTGACGTCATACCGCGTGTATCACCTGAAATGACTCATCTAGAACGTGTGGAGCTAAGGGAAGTAACAATGTCGTCTGCTGCTTGGCGAGAACTGTTGATCAGTGTCGGCCAGCTGCAACATCCGGTCACGGTGAAGTTATCCTCGTGTGAGGGACCATCCGAGGAGAACTGGAGGACGATTGTGAACGTGATCAAGACAACGCCGACATTATCACTATTACCAGATTCAAGTATCTCTTACTGGGGTTCTGCATCACTGACTCTGAAAAACAAGACTGTGTAATAAAAATAGCAAACCATATTGATAAACAATTTTAATTTAATTTACAACATAAAAACACAACATACAACGACGCGGTGTATAATGAAGTAATTGCTGAGGAACTTTACACACTCCTCATGTATATACATGTATGTACAAGTGATTTACATGTTTAGAAAAAAATCAACAAATGAGTTGTTGTCGTTGTTGTTGTATATACATGTATATACATGTGATTTACATGTTTAGAAAAAAAACCCAACATACAACGACGCGGTGTGTAATGAACTAATTGCTGAGGAACTTTACACATTTTTCATGTATATACATGTATGTACCTGTGATTTACATGTTTAGAAAACAAATCAACAAATGATGTGTGAAAATATTGGAAGTTGAATAGTAAAGTTTAACTGAGTTGGAAAAAAATCTAAGTTTATTTGTGCCTTTTCTAAAACGCTACAATCAGAACAAGATAAATAGGAACATGTTATTTATAAATACGGTATACAGAGTGAAATAATAACGACGCGGTGTGTAATGAACTAATTGCTGAGGAACTTTACACACTCCTCATGTATATACATGTATGTACAAGTGATTTATATGTTTAGAAAACAAACGATTTGTGAAAATTTTGGAAGTTGAATAGTAGTTTAATTATATTGGAAAAACATCTAAGTTCATTTGTGCCTTTTCTAAAACTCTACAGTTAGAACAAGAAAAATAAGAACTTGTCAGTTTTAACAATTATGAATAGTTTTTTTTTTATATTTCTCATGTACATGCATGTATATAATTATTGATTCAGCTTTTTTTATTCCTTAGAGTATATCAGAGTAAAATTGTACATGTAAAATGTATACAGATATATTGTACAGTACGTTCTTGATAACTAGACAGTCACGTGACACACAAGTTCGTTTTATACAATTAAATAGCGAATACAAAACTTTTCACATTCATTATTTTAGTATGTCCTGCTAAATTGCTCAACTGATAAAGAGTTGCACAAAGCAGTCTGTCTGTTTTACAAGTGATTAATCAGTTGTTTCTTTCATAATTACAATTATGACTCAATTGGTTATAAAATACTATAAATTTAGTTAAATTTTAACATTGATTTACAAGTATTTATAATAAAATCAAAATATGTTTGACAGCAACAACTTTTATGTGGTGTTTCCTAACTCGGTTGCACAACCATGTTACTGCTGTGACAATGATTCTGCATCACTGACTCTGAAAAACAACAACAACAACAACAGTGTTCTTAAATATGCAATCAAACTTGATTTACCATGATTACATTTAACCCTGAACTTTGTGAAAACAAATCACATAGTACATGTAGAGTCATTTTTGTAAGATTTTACTGTATGAACATTTATGTTTATAGTAAAAGTAAAAATTATATTATATATTGATTATATATTGATTCAAATGTTATATATGGAATACGGGTACTACTAGAGTGCGAAAAGAAGATCTTTTCGCGAAAAGAAGAAATAACTGCGAAAAGATGGAATATCTTTTTTATTTGTTAACCGATTTTAAAAATTTCTTTTTTAAATGAAAGATCGGGAAAAATTACATAGGTATGCATAAATTCATCATATTTCATTAAAATTTATGCCGGGCGATGGTAAATTATAAAACGCGGTCTCTAATTTGAACGTCCGAAAAGAAGAAATAAAAGCGAAAAGAAGGAATATCTTTTTTATTTGTTAACCGATTTTAAAAATTTCTTTTTTAAATGAAAGATCGAGAAAAATTACATAGGTATTCATAAATTCATCATATTTTATTAAGATTTATGCCAGGCGATGGTAAATTATTAAACGCGGTCTCTAATTTGAACGTCCGAAAAGAAGAAATAAATGCGAAAAGAAGGAATATCTTTTTTATTTGTTGACCGATTTTAAAAATTTCTTTTTTAAACGAAAGATCAGGAAAAATTACATAGGTATTCATTAATTTGTCATATTTCAGTAAAATTACTGCCGGTCGATAATAAATTATTAAATGCGATCTCTAATTTGAGCGTCCGAAAAGAAGAAATACATGCGAAAAAAAAGGAATATCTTTTTTATTTGTTGACCGATTTTAAAAATTTCTTTTTTAAATGAAAGATCAGGAAAAATTACATAGGTATCCATACATATATCATATTTCAGTACGATTTATGCCGGGCGATTGTAAATTATTAAATGCGGTCGCTAATTTGACCCCCGGAAAGAAGAAATACCTGCGAAAAAAAGGTATATCTTTTTTATTTGTTGACCGATTGTAATAATTTCTTTTTTGAAAAAAAAAGACAGGAAAAAATACATCAGTGAACATAATTCTTTATATATCAGTAAGGTTCATGCCGGGCGATGGTAAATTATTAAACGCGATCTCTAATTTGAACGTCCAAAAAGAAGAAATACATGCGAAAAGAAGGAATATCTTTTTTATTTATTGACTGATTTTAAAATTTTCTTTTTTTAAATAAAAGATCAGGAAAAAATATATAAGTGAACGTAAATTCTTCATATTTAAGTAAGGTTCATGCTTGGCGGTGGTAAATTATTAAACGCGGTCGCTAATTCGACCACCCGAGAAGATAAAATACATGCGAAAAGAAGGAATATATTTTTTATTTGTTGACCGATTCAAATGAAAATGTAAATGAAAGATCAGAAAAAACCCATCAATAAACATGATTTTTTTAAATAACATTTCATTCAAATTTTTGCTAGGCGATGGCTAATTTGATCCCCAAAAAGAAGAATTACAGGCGAAAAGAAGGCATTTTTAACATTATTATTAGCTGATTTTAAAAATTTCTTTTCGAAATGATAGATAATTATAAATACATAAGTAAACATTATTACTAAATTTATTAAGATTTATACTCTAGTCAATGCAATTATTTCCTACTCAAATCGCCCACATTAATATTAAATATTTAAACAAAATAGTCCCTCCTGCTTTCGCACTCGGGGCTTGGGACCCGACGATGGTGCAGTTGCCTATTTTGTTTTTGTTCTGCTTTGATTTACGATTCTTAATCCAATATTGAAATGCTGGTATTTTATTGACGGATTTATTTTTGTTAAAATAAAAGATCAAGTAAACGTACATAAGATCGCAATTCTTGTTTATGTGTAATTAAGATTTATGCGAAGAATGGAGAAATTATTAAATGCTAATTTGACAAAAATTTATTAATTTGCGGATTTTAATAATTTATTTTAAATAAAAAATCAGTTAAACGTTCAAAAGATAGAAAATTGAATTCGTTTTATATTTTATTAAGATTTATGCCGAGAAATGATGAACACATTAGCGCGCTCGCTAATTTGACCACCCGATAAGAAAAATTATTTACTTTTTATTGACGGATTTACACATTAAAAAATATATACAAAATTCATTAGATAACAATTTTTAATATTTAATTAAGATTTAATTAAGATTTATGCCAATAAATGAGGAATTCAATAAATGCGCGCGAAAAATTGACCGCCCGAAAAGAGGAAATAACAGCGAAAAGAAGATATAACTTTTATAATGTGTTCACCGATTAAAAATTCTTTTTAAACACAATACCACTTAAAATACATGGGATAATAACTGTTTCTTATCTGACTAAGATTTATGCCGAGAAATGAGGAATTGAAAAAAACGCGCTCGCTTATTGGACAGCCCGAAAAGAAGAAATAAATGCGAAAAGGAAAAAAGAAAGGTCGCTTATTCAATAATAACAATTAAACATTTTAACCATAGAACTTGAATCAATGATTAATGTGAGAAATGCATTTTGTTAGTTTAAAAGTTATGACAACACATATAATTCTAATAACAGAACATAATATCCATATTCACAAAATTAAATTAACACTTCAAACGATGCCGAGAATTACATTTTGTTAGTTCATACGTTATAAGAACACATATAACTTTAATAACAGAACATAAGATCACATATCACAAAATTGAAAATTACATCAACTGCTAAACCGATGGTTAATTTGAGAATTGCATTTTGTTTGTTCAAAATTTATAAGAATACATATAATTTTAATAACAAAACATAAGATCACAAACCACAAAATTGCCCCAACACCTAAACCGATGGTTAATTTGAGAATTACAGTTGGTAAGTTCAAAATTTATAGGAATACATATAATTTTAATAACATAATATAAGGTCACAAATCACAAAATTTCATCAACACCTTCACCGATAGTTAATTTGAGAATTATATTTTGTTAGTTCAAAATTTATAAAAACACATACACTTAACAATGTTCAAACTCATCGATCATATTTTTTAAGTTTCTCAAAATATACTCTTCAAAGTTGAAATATTTTAAGACACATCATTTTCACTCCTTTTTATGTAATAAGCATTTAGTTCTCTACACGCGTTTAAAAACCATTGAAATTTAATCACGGTAGGGGTATAAACAAAAGTCTCAAAATTGCCTGTAGCGGGTATAATCTTCGAAAACGAAATTCATATATAATGATCTCCTTGTTTAAATAGTTTATCAAAGCACTAAAATACAGTAAAATCGTGTGTAATAATTAATCCCATCTCAAAATATCCGCTATGAGTATTTCGGATTGTCTTAGCTTTCAATAAATTTGACGCATTTCTAAAGGAAATGATGTGGTATGCCATTTCATTCTTTGATGTTCCTTGATTTACAAAGTGTCAGTATGTACTTTAGATAGTCTGGTGCCGAACATTTGCAAAATAAAATCTAATGTAAAATTACTAGTTTTATGCCTCACTGGGAATATCGTATTTATTACGTTCGCATAGTCAGTGAAACATGCGCAATTGACAAATGATGGTTATTGTTTGGTAATAATTTAATATCTCATATATATTCTATTTACGGCCGTCTTCAGTCGTCTTTGCACTGTCATCGGTAAAAAATTAAAAAAGATCCCAAAATTTCTGTAATGGCGAAATTGCAGTTCAATAAAACTTTGCACAAATCGTTTATAATTTATTTACATGTTTCATACCTTCAATTTCCCTAAAATTCTATTAACATGAATTCACAAACAAAAAAATAAACAACACAAAACATTTTAAAATGCCTATTAGAGTATGATGATCCTGACAACAATTTTTGGGTTCATTGAGCATTTTAGGGAAGTATTAGATCTCCCGGTAATTATTTTTCCTACTGTTTAATCATGATTTTACCTAAAGTATGCAAAATAAAGAAACATTAATTACATTGTTTTGGGCAACGTTTCATTGGACGACATAATTGCGATTGAGAGATTTTGATTAAGAAAATATCGTTGAACTAGGAATGATGACTGTAGACGGCTCTTTTTTTTTTTTAAATATTTTCAATATGGAAAAGCATGCACTTAAACATTAAACCAAACAATCACTTACCTCGCAAAGAATGCAATCCGTTCTGCAATTGTTCCAGCATACGGAACAAGCTGACTTCTTCGTCATTTTGATTATTAGCACGCTAACAATATAATATTATACGCGTATACTAAAGTAGCAATATGAATGATTTCTGTAATCAGTTAAAATAACAGTATGTTATACTTTACTATATATTTGTAATTGCTGTTGATCAGAACTGAACGAAACTTCTAGTGTTAATTTTATTTATTTCAGTTCTTGAAATCATCTAATTGGGCGTATGGATACTGCCAAACCAATGAAAATATTAGAAATCTGATTATATAATTAGCAGATGACCGGCACGTGCCATATGCTTAACACTTGGATGCAAGTAGCGCTTGCCCCGCAGGAGTAAATACTGTGAATATGATAAGTGTGGCATATGACGAATTGCCGTGTGATCTGGTTAATGAATTGCAGAAAGAACGGTTTGTAAAAAATATTAACAGCATGTTAATTTAACTGTCAAGAATAGCAGATATTAATAAATTTAATTTCCTTTATTTGTAAAATAAATAATTAAAGTCACAAACAAAACACAAAATTTCAGAATTATACAAATGGACATCATCATATGATACAACATGTTCATTATAATATCAGCAATGATTTACTCATTGGGTGGCAACTTTCTATATTGAATATTAATATTGATGGAGTAAAATAAATGAAGACATCAAATATAATTGTGCGTGCTTATTATATCATACACTTATATCTGGTAATTATTTAGATTGAATAACTTAGTCTACAAGTGTCAGATTATGACGGCTCTACCTTTTTTTCAAATAAGTTTAGATTGTTTTATTTATTATCGAATTTCTGTGATGCATATCTAAGAGTAATGTTCTATTTGTTGTTGTTGTTTTTGCGAATCAGGAGAGATTATTTTCCAATCCGCTGTTTATGTGATGTGTCTTTGGTATCAGTAGTCAGGATCAACTTAAGTCAAATTTAGAGGATTTAATAATACAGCGAGTGGTAATTTTATTTGATTTTTTTATTTAAGTGAAATTTTCAATCTCCCGATGTGACTTCAAGTTCAAATTCACCCTTGACAATGGCGGTTTTTATTAACAAAATACAATCCAACACATTCACAAGAAAGACATGTATATAGCAACATATAATTAGGGGATAAAGCATTACTAACTTAATATAACATGGGTCAATATACATCTTCATTCCATATAACTGAAATAATTAATATAATATGCATATAATCCAAATAATTGTACTAATTCAACAATTAAATTAAATATTTATTTTGTTTGTTACCTTGTTACTTTATTTAAAAGCAATGGCTCAGCATATAAAAAAGATATGCCTTCTTTTCGCATGTATTTCTTTTTTTCAGGCAGTCAAATTAGCGACCGCGTTTAATGAATTACCACTGCCCGGCATAAATCTTACTAGAATATAATGTACACATGTTTACTTCTTTTCATTATCTTTAATTTGAAATGGAAATTTTTTAAACCGGTCAACAAATAAAAAAGATATTCCTTCTTTTCGCATCGATTCTCCTTTTCGGGCGTTCAAACTAGCGACCGCGTTTAATAATTTACCATCGCCTGGCATGAATCTTACTAAAATATGATGAAATTATAAATACCTAAGTATTTTTTCCTGATCTTTCATTTAAAAAAGAAATTTTAAAAATCGGTCAACAAATAAAAAAGATACTCCTTCTTTTCGCATGTAGTTCTTCTTTTCAGACGGTCAAATTAGCAACCGCGTTTAATAATTTACCATCGCCCAGCATGAATTTTATTGAAATATGATGAATTTATGAATACCTATGTATTTTTTCCTGATATTTCATTTAAAAAAAGAAATTTTAAAAATCGGTCAACAAATAAAAAAGATACTCCTTCTTTTCGCATGTATTTCTTCTTTTCAGACGGTCAAATTAGCAACCGCGTTTAATAATTTACCATCGCATGACATGAATTTTATTGATATATGATGAATTAATGAATACCTATGTATTTTTTCCTGATCTTTCATTTAAAAAAGAAATTTTTAAAATCGGTCAACAAATAAAAAAGATATTCCTTCTTTTCGCATGTATTTCTTCTTTTTGGACGCTCAAATTAGAGATCGCGTTTAATAATTTATTATCGGCCGGCATAAATTTTACTGATATATGATGAATTAATAAATACCTATGTATTTTTTCCTGATCTGTCATTTAAAAAAGGAATTTTTAAAATCGGTCAACAAATAAAAAAGATATTCCTTCTTTTCGCATTTATTTCTTCTTTTCGGACGTTCAAATTAGAGACCGCGTTTAATAATTTACCATCGCCCGGCATAAATCTTAATAAAATATGATGAATTTATGAATATCTATGTATTTTTTCCCGATCTTTCATTTAAAAAAGAAATTTTTTAAAACGGTCAACAAATAAAAAAGATATTCCTTCTTTTCGCAGTTATTTCTTCTTTTCGCGAAAAGATCTTCTTTTCGCACTCTAGTAGTAGCGATGGAATACTGATTATACAAGTGTATAGATTGATTACACACGTAAATATACTCGAGCACAAAAGAAACGTCTCAGCTAAGAATAAATAGAACTCATTGCCTCCAAGTAAGCAGTGAATTTATAACTCTATTTATGAATCAGAAGACAAACATTTCATGGTATAATGCACACACAAAAAACTGCTTTTATCATTAGTTCTAATAAAGAAAGAATGTATTAACACAGCAAGTATCCAGTCATGTTAAGCAATTTATAAACATGTTAAAATAATATAAATGAGGCGTTTCTTTTGTGCTCGATATATATTTATGTATTGATTGAACATATTGAAGTATATGCATTTATTTTATTTTATCACATACCTTCCGGTGTGGGAGTGTAATAACACCCGTTATATATACTGAACAAAAAATAAAAAGTATCCACTTTTTATGCTTATATTCTCATCAACATATTTTCATTTAATCAGGTATGCTTTGAATTGTGTTTAATTGGTAAATCTCAGTTGTTTTTAATTTCAATTGTTCATAAACATAATTTTCCACACCAAGTCCTAAGCAACGGCCAGTCGAATAACAATTAACAATGGATTACAAAACACTACATATTCAATTTAAAGGGAGGTAATTGGAAATGGTTGGACTTTCTAGCGTAGTTTATCGAGGACTACTTGTTTTATTAATGAATGTTTTGTAATTTTATTGATCACAAGAGGCGGAAAGATTGATTTAATTCAAATTAATGTGAATACTTCAAAGAATCAATGACTTTTTCCTGGAACCCTCATTACGACAAAGGAGAAGTTAACTAAGGTGTGGCTGCAGATTTTCAAGAACACTTTTTCTCTTTGCAATGATAACAGAAATGCAAAGTTGTCCACATACTGAATTATAAGTTTTCGTTTTCAAATTTTACAAAATTTGAGAAAGGAAAGTGGATACTTTTTATTTTTGTTGAGTATATTTTCGATATATAACTAGTTATGTATCATAGCCGAATCACTATTCATCCGCGTTATCAGCGACCAAAACAAATTTATGAAAATGACTTACTTTTGCCATCTGACCACTTCAGGCAAGCAATCAATTTCTATAAGGATCTTAAGCATCCCTTATATTGATAATATCCGCGGAAAATATAACTTTCTGACATCTTGTTTACTCCGTAAGGATACGCCGAAAGTCTATGATGAAGTTCAACAACAGCAACAAAGCCATTTTCATTTCGTTTAAACCGAAAACAAAATGACCCAGACGCTGACATCGTTTTTAGAACATTGTCGGTGTGATCTTACAACATCCCCGAAACAAAATAAAAACACTAGAAACACATTTTCAATTCAAATTTCCAGTTTATATCCAGCAAATTTCAATGTTGTCATATGCCGCTATGAAAGTTTACACAAATGACGTCATACACTAGATCGATTTATTTAATTAAACACAACTTCAGAAGCCTATAAATGATAGATTCTTTTATCTAGACTCTAGCGCAGTTAATTTTATTTACTTATTTTAACTTATTTTGGCAAATGGGAAAACGGAAGGATAAATTCTTTTGAAACTAGCTTTTGTATCACCCGATACGACCGAATTACACACGTTTTAAGTTCGCTCTACTAGGCGATAGAAAGGGACATTTCATGGATTTTGCTTCCTTTTTCAGGGTATGTGATAAATATAATACATCATTCGTGATCATTTTATACTGAAATTATTAAACTCGTCATCTAAATCGATATTAAACTCGGCAAAAGCCTCGTTTTATATCGATTTAGATGACTCGTTTAATAGTTTCAGTATAAAATGATCACTCATGTTGTATCCTCTATATATCCAGTTAACGTGTATGCAAAACTTGATTTTTAAATACCTTGTCTGATTTATATTAATGCATTTACCTACAGGTAAAATATATAAATAAATGGCATAAAACTTTTTGGATTTTTTTTATCAATTTTTTTAAGATTAAACAAACTATACATCAGGTATCCGATATACCTGTGCCAGAAGTAGGATTCTAATATAAAGCTGGAACCATTGCCGTCTGAAAACATTAACTGGTCCTTTAAATTAAGTTACAGTTAGTATTTATCAAGTGAAGTTTTAACAAATAAGAAACCGTAAGATAATTGAGCCTAGCTAAGTGACTGGTTTTCTTAATTGCTAAAACATGACTTACTAAACACTAACATTCTTAGTGCCAGCTGGCACATCAGTCACGTCTGATATGGATCTACAGTTTTGCTTCTTGGTCAGAAAAACAAACTAAATGAATCAAATGTGAACAGTATAGATCCTGATCAGACTGAATGGATGTGCCGACTGATCTGGATCTATACTAGTCGCCCATGGGATAAAAGCCATATTCAGTGAAGTCAAGGGACAACACACAATAAAGTAATAACACTTTACTTGATATATATCGGCTGTATTGTTTTGTGATCAGTGTAGATCTAGATCAGCTGACACATCCATGCCGTGTGATCAGGATCAACACTGGTTGCTTCTTGGTAACAAATAACCTAATCTTAGAACTTAATCAAAGAAAAGTTTGGTTAATGTGTCTGCAGTTTGATGAATGTTTAAAACAGTTTGTCTATCGACTTGATCTTGAATCAAAGAAGAAGGTCAGAAGACTTGACAATTAAAAGTTCCCAGGCTCTCTAGGTCGCCCAAATATAGAAGTGTAGACTGACGTGACACTTGTAATCTTGTGCCTGGTGGCATAATGTTGTCCGGGTGACTGAAATACAAAATGTAGACTAGTATGTGAGAAAACTTAACACATGCCATCTTATTTCACTAGTTCTCAATGATACAAGTGTATATCAAATATGTGACATGTTAGATCAAGTTAGTAGAACGAGATGGTAAGGCACCATTCAGTACTCTTAAGTCAACTAAAAGAAGACATAAAAAGACATATCAAAATATAGACTTGGTAATCAGTCACTGATATCACACAATATAATATACTAACACGTCCATTATTGGCAATGTAGTGTGCTCAGAGTTATGTGGCTAGGCACCGTGGCCGTGCTGGTTCGATCCCTGGTCTAAGCTTGTTTCATTTAATGAGAAGTTATGTTCAGAACAGCTGATTTTCTCTTAATTCTGCTGATTTGTCAATATATGAAAAGGGAACTTTGAAAGCCACTTAATACAATAAATATGAAAATATTGCAGACTCTGTTTGATTTAGCCTGTTCATGGGCGGTTATTGAAATGCATATTACTGTCCACTCTGCATAGCCACGGGTTGAGCGCAATGCAATATTTACACCAATAAACAGTACAATTTTGATCCATCCCACGTTTGGGTGGTTGTTGAGGAAAGGTCTGACCTAATAGAGCTTAGCAAACATTGAGAAACATGACTTAGTGGTACTGCAACTTCAGTTGGCCATGTTACAGTTATGGTCTAAATATTTACATACTTTAGTCTTGAAATCAAGATACAGTAAAACCTCTGATAAAGACCATCCTTAAGTTAAGATCTCCTGGATAACAATATATCAATGTTCCTTTGAATAGTTATGCACTATTTTCTACCCCGGAATTAAGACCACCCCACTATTAGAAACACTCTAGAGGTGGTCTAAATAGAGGGGTTTCAGTGAATGTCTCAGTGTGATGTCAACATAACCTTCAACAACTCAATATGATGCAGGTTGGCAACTATTCTCTCTACCACCCTTCAACAAGACAGTCCGACCAAGACTGCCAAAACTGCCACAGAATACGCTTGTCAGAGAGCGGAAACTTGGCCAAGTTTAGACAACTTAAGGGCCATAACTCCAGTGAGATAGAGAAGACAATCTGTCTGGTTACCAAATCTGTGGAGATCTAACATCAATTATCCTAACACAAATCAAAGTGACAGGCTTTACGCACTTCTTTAATTATCCAGAATAAGAATTTTAACAATCGCGTTTGTTTTTTACTGTAATGTGAACTTAAATTATCACTGAAAGTGATTAAATACCCCCACATGTGTGCTTGATACTTGAACTGGGAATGCTTATTTCTATTTTTAGTAACAGTGAACAGTGACCTTGACCCCACCAGGCCCATTTTCAATACCAAGTATAAGTGTGTCTTGAGAATGTCCTATTAGCATCCTCTTGCCTGAAGAAGATAAAGTCAGATTTGTTACACTGATGCTAGATTTCTTCTCTAAAGAATCTCTTCTGGTATAAAAACTACTTTACAGTAGAAATATCTTTTTCTCCTTTTACTACACGAATACACATTTTATGACATGGACAGTTAGGGTAGATCAGTGGTCACATCTGTGGATCTACACTGTTCACTCATTGATCAGAAATTAACTAATATATTTAAAACCAAACAGATCCAGATCAGTAGGCATTGCGAGCTGGCTGTTCTGGTCATCCATGGGATCTGATAAAAGCCATATACTATAAATATAAAATGAATAAATATACTAAGTGCCATCCTTTCTTGCAATAAATAAAACGTCTAATTTACCTAACTATATACTGAACATTTCAGTTTCCATCATGTCAATAATCCTTCTGTACAGAAGATACACCTTGGTGACTCAAAACTGGTCAACAACCATAGAAAATGCTAGAACTGATGCTGCAACATTCAAACACACTTTAATTACACATATTTTTATTTGATCACTGTTAAAAACAAATGTCCTTTATATTTTTGGCTTAACCTCTATGCATAAGTCTCTACAATGTTGCAAGCTGGTCTCGATGCAAGACAAGACATTTTTTAACTTTCATAACGACAAAATGACAATTACTTACTAGTTAATGTCTATTATTTCCAAATTCTTGCAATGTTATGTTGATCTAGGGTTATAGAATTCAGAATAAAAACCATATCTCAAGTTTCCCATTGGTCTGTTATGAGACTGTCCTCAATTTCAACCAATCAGATTTCTGACATCTGACAATAGTCTTCAATCTCAGTGTTATAACCTCTGAACCCAGTCTGACTGTTTAACGAACTTGAACTGCACAGTGTGCACATATTCACAGTTTCCAAGTTTCATAAAGACTAAAGTAAACTAGAATGTTGTGTTCCGCGGAACACATGTGTCGCCTGCATGGAAAATTTAAAAAATTAAACGAGACTTACCTTGGTTAAAGTCGATGTTTGATTTTAATTCTTTGAAGTAAAGAATTGAGTGAGGCTTAAATGAGATGTGTTGCGCATGCGCGGAAGCAGTTTTTAAATGAATTTTTTCACATTATAAATTCCGGTGATAATATTTATGTTTGAAATTTTTACTAATGCAGCAATGATGCTGTATCTCATGTTGTAGGGTGGGCGGGAGGCATTTAAGCCTCACTCAATTCTTTACTTCAAAGAATTAAAATCAAACATCGACTTAACCAAGGTAAGTCTCGTTTAATTTTTTAAATTCTTTTTCGTGAAAGAATTTCGTTCGGTTAAATGAGATTTTAAAGCAATAATGTGAAAAAATTTTTACTTTACTCACTATTTTAGGAAAGTACACCGTCTTGAAATCTGTCTGCACTATGTTCCACGGGACGGTCATAAAACTTAGCAAACGTCTTAACATTAGACCAACCTGCTTTGGCTAGTATATCAGTTATTGGTACTGAATTAGTCTTTGCCTTAGAACTTGCAGCTGATCTAATACTATGAGAACCATATTTCTGTACATCAATTCCAGAACGTAACATTGCTGTTTTTAACCACCTAGAAATCGTGTCTCTTGTAACCTGTTTATAGGGTTTTACATAACTAATCAATAATCTTTGATGATATTCATCTACATTAGACCGCACAGGTTTTGTGCGTAATAAATATTCTTTTAACACAGTATATATGCATAACCTCCTGTCTGGAGGGTAAGCTTTAAAACTAACAAATGAACTGTTACAACTAGGCCGATTCTGTTTCACTGCATCGGCTAACTTGAAAACAAACTCCGATTTGAACTTTTTAAACTGAACATAACTAATCAAATGTAAAGTCTGGACACGTGCTGCCTGAGTTAAGGCCATAAGCATTGCAAGTTTCAAGGTTAAGTCTTTTAGCGTAAGATGTTTCACTGGTGATAGTTTTCGAAGATAGGATAAAACTCCATTCACATCCCATGTCGTAACGTAACGAGGTTTTGGTGGTCTTAGGGCAAAAACTCCTTTCATATAGCGAATAACAAGTGGATGAGCACCAATTTTAAAACCGTTGAAATTTAATCCCAATGATGATAAAGCACTACGCGCTGTATTCAAACTATCATAACTTAATCCGTTTTCATATTGTTCTGTTAAAAATTCAACTACATCTTCCACAGTTTGAGAAATTGGATTGATTTTCCTTTCACTGCAGTAGCAAAACCACCTTTTGATGAAAACACTGTATTGTTTCTTTGTGCCACATTTCCAAGACGACATGAGGATATGGGTAGATTTTTCTGAAAGTCCTCGTTCTCGAAACTGTTGCCTGACACTTTGCATGCAATCAATTAAGTTTTTTCGTAAGTGGATGCTCTTGATTGGTATGAGGAAGAGTCAGCAGTCCTTTCTTCTTGCAAATAATCACTGGAGTGTCCACAAGTAATTCCAGTAGCCGTGTGAACCATGGCTGTGTGGGCCATAGTGGAGCAATCACAATGCCTTTGGCCTTTTCTTGTCTTACTTTCTGCAAGCACCGTCCAATCAAACTAAAAGGTGGGAAGAAATAGATATGATTCACTGTATTCCAATTTAAAGTAAATGCATCTACATATGTGCAATTTGGGTCTGGTTTCCAAGAACAATAAACTGGTAATTGTGCGTTCAAACGTGAAGCAAACATGTCAATGTCGGGCTTCCCCCATCTATTACAAATGTGCTGAAATATGTTTGTATCTAATTTCCATTCAAGATGATCCTTGAAACATCTGGAAGCAGCATCAGCCTCAATATTATCAGAGCCTGCTATGTGTGTACATGTTAACCAAATGTTACGACTTATACACCAAGTCCATATGTCTACACTTATGTTGTTACAAACAGGAGATTTTATACCACCCATGCTATTTATGTAATTTACTGCAGTAGTGTTATCAGTAAATATTTTAACATGCTTATCCTGCAAATTATCTTTGAAAGCCTTTAGAGCATAGTTAATTGCTAATAATTCTAAAGCATTTATATGGTAATTTGTTTCTGTGTTGTTCCAACGACCCCCTATTTTACATTTTCCTAATTTTGCTCCCCATCCAAGTCTGGATGCATCTGTGTACATTTCTATTTCTACAGGCTTTTTAAAAATATGCCTCACTTGCAAAGAAAGATTTTCTATCCACCAGTGCAATTCTGTTTTCATGTCATTTGTAATTTCCATCAAACTATCATAATTTCCATAACTTTTTTGAAGAGCATAAATTTTGTTTATCTCTAATTGTCTGTAATGCAGTTTTCCATATTCAACAGCTGAAAAACTAGCCACAATCAATCCTATAATTTTTGCCACTTCTCGAATCGTTGCTGTAGGCTTCTTAAGAAGGCTTTTACAGCCCGAAATAATGGAATTTTGTCTTTCCTCTGGTAACTGGACTATCATTTCATCTGAATCAATTATGTTTCCTAAATACTGAATTTTTCTTGTTGGAATTAAGACAGATTTTTCTTCATTGATCATGAAACCTACGTTTGTCATAAGATTAGTTGTGGCTAGAACATTCTGTGTACATTCTTGTTTTGAATCACCACAAAGAAGACTATCATCTATAAAGCCAGAATTAACATATCCCATGCTTCGTAACTTAGCGTAAACAGGTTTGAGTAACTTAGTAAATAACCTTGGCCCTTCACTCACACCATTTGCTAAACATGTATACTGAAAAATCTTACCATCCCAGGCAAATCTGAAATATTTTTGCTGTTCTTCAGCTATCTGAATTGAATAATATGCATGGCGCAAATCGACTGAAGCCATGTATGTACCTTTAGAAATAAGCGTGAGAGCATTTTCAAAAGTTTCCATTTTAAAATGCTTATACGGGATAAATTTATTTAATTGCTTTAAATTTAATACCATTCTGTATTCACCATTCTTTTTGGGTCTTACAAATATTGGTGACAAAATTTGATCTTGGCATGCTTCTACTTCAATAATAACTTGTAATTTTAGCAATTTTTTAATTTCATTTTGGATGACCATTTTTTCTTTTTCATTAAAATTATATTGAATGCATGATGTACTGAAATTTCTAAGCTCATCTGCTTCAAGATTTATGTGACAATGTTCAACAATATCTAAAATGCAGCTATCACTAGTCAATTTACGCCATTCATCAATAAAATTTGTTAGTCTTCCAGCAATGAAGGTTGTACCTACCTCGCTTACTGTCTGTAAGGCCGAGACCCCCGTCTTGGGAAGTTTTTTGCACCTAATACAGGTTCACCATAAGATGGAACTTGACCACGACCTCTTGTCATTCCTCTACCAGAACCAAAACGACCTCTATTAAATCTTGAAGGTCGTCTTCGACCAGTATATGCTCCTCTCTGATATCTGTTCTGGAACATGCGGTTACTGATTTTCGAACAATCTTCAATTTCTTTCGCTGATTTTGAAACATCATCCCCGAACAAATACTTTGTAACGGGTCTATTGTGGTTACACAAATGACTATATTCTTTATTCAGTTCTGGCCTTAGAAAATCTTTGCGAGTGAAGTTAATTTGTTTGTTTGCTTGCCCCAGCAATGCTAAAACATCATTGCACTCATCAATCAAACTACTGAACATATCACCATCTCCATTGGTCTCCAATTTTGCCATTTTGTCAACAACTTTTGCTATTTTTGTGGCCGATTTCACCACAGAAGCTTCTATATTTTGCATTTTCTTGTCATTTGACCTAGCAACAGCACTTAATGAATCCCATATTAATGGATTTGTTTGAACCACTACAAGACCCTCACAATTAGATGGTCTAGGTGTTACTTCATCTTTTATTATCTCATTATATTTTGTCTCCTCAATACCATTCCGAAAGAGTTCATTAATGTTACTCGCCAACACAGAGTCAATTTCCTGGTCACAAATTTCTGCTGCTTTGAAGCGCTTAGACATAGCATTAAACCGATTATTGTTATCATCAGTTTCTGCCTTTCTTTTAGACGAATTTTGTACAGGTACATCATCACCCAGTTCATCATTAACACCCGAATGGGACGGTCCACCTTGAGGACACAACACCGGTGGAGGACATAAAACGTCATAATTGTCACATTCATCATAATAATCTAAGTTTTCGTCTTCATGGTCATAACCCTCAAAGTATGACATCCTGGCAGCAAATTCTTTCAATTGTTTATTCTGCTCAGAAATTTGTTTCTCGTGAGAGCTCATTCTTTCCGATTGTTTATTTATAGAACTCTGCAATGCAGATATAGCTCTCAACACAACATTTTCTGATTCTGTTAAAGCAGTTTCTTTGGGGAAACTTGACGAGCCTTTTTCTTTTGAACTCGACGACGATTTTTTAGGAATTGGTTTCCCATGCAAGGGTTGTTTTCCTTTTTTATCTTTCTCCGTCGTTTCACATGATTCATTCATTTTATTTGAATTCTCACTTTTATCTTCCGAACTACGTTCGGTACTTTTAGAAGACATACTTCTTTACTGAAATGCGTTTCCCCTCAACAAATTTCGGACACTACGTGCCCGGTTAATTTTTCCCGTTTATTCCACGAATAAACCAACAAATATGATTAAAATATACGAAACAGAAATAGTTTCTATTTCTTTTGCAAAAACATGCAAAAAATCCAATCAAAAAACAGTAAAATTTGATCTGTGATCAAAAGAAAATTTTTCAATTTCAACTACGTTGAAACTGTTCCGCCATTATTGCAACACTGTTTCCGCGCATGCGCAACACATCTCATTTAACCGAACGAAATTCTTTCACGAAAAAGAATTTGATATGTGGGCCTATGTTTAATCATATATAATATAAATATTTTATTTAAGTTTGTTTCAATACTACACCACAGATCACATGTGTCATCTAAATTGCATTTAAAAGGGGCATTACTCAAATAATGGTGATACCTGAGTTATTAACTTCAAAAATTGGTTTGTAAATGCAGAAGTGTTATTTAAAGTATTAAGTGAATTAATTGAACAAGTACTTTCCATTTTACAGGCAACACTAAGTTTCATGTTAAAGTTGCATTTGAAAGGGACATAACTCATAAAATATTGAAACTGGAGTTATCATTCTTGTCTTCACAGATGGCATTGTTCATGCTGATAATATACTCCAAGTATGAAGTGAATAGGGCAAGTACTTTCAAAGTTATAGGCAACATTAAGTTTCAGGTAAAAGTTGCATTTGAAAGGGGCATAACTCAAAAAATATTGAAACTGGAGTTATCATTCTTGTTGTCACAGATGGCCTTGTTCATGCTGATGATATATTCTAAGTAAGAAGTGAATAGGACAAGTACTTTCAAAGTTATAGGCCACATTAACTTTCAGGTTAAAGTTGCATTTAAAAGGGGCATAACTCAAAAAATATTGAAACTGGAGTTATCATTCTTGTCATCACAGATGGCATTGTTCATGCTATGATATATTCCAAGTAAGAAGTGAATAGGACAAGTACTTTCAAAGTTATAGGCCACATTAACTTTCAGGTTAAAGTTGCATTTAAAAGGGGCATAACTCAAAAAATATTGAAACTGGAGTTATCATTCTTGTTGTCACAGATGACATTGTTCATGCTGATGATACAGTACTGAAAATAATGAAATTGACAACCGGATCGGAAGCGGACCGCAAACCGATCCCGTTAGGAGCGCAATCGAAGCGCAATCTAATTGGAAACGGAATGGAATCGAAGCGGATCGCTTTGAGCGTTTGGATCGCTTGGAGTGAAAAGACCGGGGCATTTTGACCGGATCGAAATCGCTTGGAACGTTTGGATCGCTTGGAGTGAAAAGACCGGAGCGTTTTGACCGGATCGGAATCGCTTTGAGCGTTTGGATCGCTTGGAGTGAAAAGACCGAAGCGTTTTGATCGGATCGGATCGCTTCTATTTATAGTATTTCAGTTATATATAGTAGCGATCCAAATCGCTTCTTCCGATTCGTTTAAAGATTTTAAACAAATCAATTTTTGACAATAATTTAATTGAGTTTTCTGCTATCAAACACTAGTAATAAAAAACTAATGTAACGATATTTTGTAAATAAAACTGAAAAGATGTAATAGTAAATTGTGTGTTTGTCATTCACACGCATGATATTATTGAAATTAAGTTCGGAACCTTTCTGTGTAAAGTGCTATTTAAGCAAAAATACGTTATATCTTTTCTTACACAAGGCAAGAAATAAGGAACATTTACATTCACCCGTGCTTCATTATGGAATTAATGTGTTTGTTTTTTTTATTTAGTAAGGAGATTCACAACTGAAATGTATTAAATGCTAATAAATATTTTTGAATGTAAACATTTATTTAGTTCAGTATGAAATATAAACCATAAACGCTGTCCGAAACTAAAAGAGAAACTATTTTTCCCTAATGATTTCAGCGCGAGATGCGTTATAAGTAATGACCAATGAAAAGCGAGAGCGAAAAGATCGGAATCGGAAGAATCGGTTTGAGCGTAAAGATCGTTTGGAGCGCATTGTTAATGACCAATGAAAATCGGGAGCGAAAAGATCGGAATCGGAAGAATCGGTTTGAGCGTAAAGATCGTTTGGAGCGCATTGTCTGAAGTAAAAAAATTGGAGTGCAATCGAATTGGAATTGGGCCGCAATGGGAATGGAATCGGATCGGTTATAGATGACATTAGGATCGGAAGCGGACCGGATCGGAAAAATTGTCACTTTCATAATTTTCAGTACTGTATATTCCAAGTATGAAGTGGAAAGGTCAAGTACTTTCAAAGTTATAGGCAACATTAAGTTTCGGGTTAAAGTTGCATTTGAAAGGGGCATAATTAAAAAAATATTGAAACTGGAGTTATCATTCTTGTCCTCACAGATGGGATTGTTTGTGTTGATGATATATTCCAAGTATGAAGTGAAAAGGTCAAGTACTTTCAAAGTTAAAGGCAACATTAAGATTCAGGTTAAAGTTGCATTTGAAAAGGGCATAACTCAAAAAAATATTGAATCTAGAGTTATCATTCTTGTCGTCACAGATGGCATTGTTCATGCTGATGATATATTCCAAGTAGGAAGTGAAAAGGTCCAGTACTTTCAAAGTTATAGGCAACATTAAGTTTCAGGTTAAAGTTGCATTTAAAAGGGGCATAACTCAGAAAATATTGAAACTGGAGTTATCATTCTTGTCGTCACAGATGGCATTGTTCGTGCTGATAATATATTCCAAGTATGAAGTGAAAAAGTCCAGCACTTTCAAAGTTATAGGCAACATTAAGTTTCAGGTTAAAGTTGCATTTGAAAGGGGCATAACTCAAAAAATATTGAAACTGGAGTTATCATTCTTGTCGTCACAGATGGCATTGTTCGTGCTGATGATATATTCCAAGTATGAAGTGACTAGAACAAGTACTTTCAAAGTTATAGGCAACATTAAGTTTCAGGTTAAAGTTGGGGGACTACCGGACGACGGCACCGACGACGACGACGCTGCCGCCGGACAATAGGATCCCTATGTTGGATCCCTATGTGTCTACCTGCTATCGCAGGCGACACAAAAATTTGTCACTATTCCAGTTACTCAATCAAACCGAGTCTGCAGTATTTTCATAATTGTCGTGTTTGGTGGCTTTCAAAGTTCCCTTTTCATCTATTTCACATTTTTTAATTGCCATTCACCAGAGTGAATGCTTTCTGTGAGCTTCCTAACTAAGAGTCATTACCTGCATGTACTTTTGCTGTGAGCTCCATAACTGTGACAAGAAACCCAAGCAACTGTGCCAGGCAAACTTTCTTAAAAGCCGTTCTGCATCATGAACAAGTATAGCTTGAGTGCTTTGTCTTTATTCATGTCCTACAATCAAAGTGAAAGACATGGTTATCACTTCCAGGATACAAGATGCCTTTAATTATAAACATTAATGCTAGCAAGGAGAATATGGAAACTGGAGAACAATTACATCATTCACAACTGACTCTGATCTTGGGCATAGGTTTACAAGAGAATACACCAAATATTACACTCTGTTAGAGGCCCTGACAATGTGATAGGGATTCAAGCAGTTTCAGATACTGAAACATTTTATTTGCCCTTATAACGAAGTGATTCAAGATAAAGAAGACAATAAAAGGGAGAAAACTCCAATAAAAAAGGCAAAACTTAAAGTGATGAAAGTTTGTATGTGATTTTAGTAGACCTAACAATGCTTTGGAAAAATACATGTACTTGCAGGTTGGTGCAACCTAGAACCTAGTTTTAACCTCCAGTATTGCTTTGGCGGCTTACGCCAGTAACCGGTCCTAATTTCACAGTTTCCGACACACACACTGTACCTATTCTAAGTGATCCACCAAGAACAACAACCTGAAACAGAAATCAGTGTTTACTGCACACATATGGCTATAAGCTACTAAGGCAACACAAATTCAGGCTATGAAGAACTCCTGAAAAAAATCCAAGGAACACTGAAACACAGTCCAAGCATCACTTTTGCACAGTCGACCGGGGCAAAAATCACGAAACCTAAAATCTTGCATAATATTAATGTCCAACCGAAAACTCACAGAAATGGTTGCTTTCAGTCCAGCTGAAACAGCAGATTCAGAAAAGAAAATAGCCAATAGCTGTCATCCCTACCGATTTTCCACAAAATAAATCTTAAATAAATACCTTGAAAACACAAAACCTGTATTTATAATTAATTTAGGTTTGATAAATGTCAAAATATCTTCTTAATATTCCCTATTTCATAATTTCTACATGGCCAGATCGAGTAAGTGGCTATCTTACTGGTATGTGCATCCTTAAAGAGAACCACATTTTTGACTTAACATATATCTTAGTGTTGCATCAATTTTGCAGACTAACTGGAATAAAATAAGACTAAAATCATACACCTGAATGCATATTCAAGTCCGATATGGCAATTTAAGTCAAGACAGTATTGACTATTCATGAAAAATGTGCATTATTTGTACAGAAATTGAACAGTACCTCATTTACCAACACTGACTGTTTGCAATTTGCTAAAATTCATAATTCAATTAGTACCAGTGTAATATTCTGATGTTTTTCAAACACCATCCACATTCACTTTGCTGAAAATCATTTAAAATAAGCCCATTATTAGGTCTGAACAGCTCTGCTGGGTGATCAAAAATAAGCAACTGCATAAAGTCTGGCATTTTTCTGATACCCTGACAGGCTCTTGGATTCTAAATAGCTTCAAACACCTCTGCAGACCACTTTACTGATACTTTTGATGTCAAAATCTGCTCAGTCAACTGTCTCAACATGTATTTGTACTCTTTTATGTTATATTGTGACTTGTTTGGTGACATGCTTGAAATACCTGTCATCACAGTGATTTTTTATGCTAAATATTGGGAGAAATATGGCCCAATTCCCCCCCTCAAAATAGTATATATTTTTCCCCCACATCCGATAATTCCCCCTTTGAGGTAGTCTGTCACAGACAATACTGAGTCAGGATATGTTTAATGGATACCCCACTGATAGACAATACAGTGACAAGAATAATTGATAAAATTGCAGAGGGAGAAAGAGACATTTTACAGTATGTACAGATCAAAGCCAGCTAATATTAAAAAGAGCTATGGCATGCTTGCTACAAGCACCTGAGTAGGTACTGCATTTCTGGTACAAAGTCTGTCTGACATAACTTCAATCGGATGTGACATTTTTAGCGGTTTTTACCAACAGCGACAAATTACAGAGTCGCTCGGACGACAAAACTTGGCCGTTTTTGCTTAAAAAGAGGGAAACGATAAAAATGATGGTTGAACATTATTTTTGCATGTAAAACATTCTTTCGTAACATAAGAAATAATGACTTAAAGAAAAGCGACAAATTTCAGACTGTCTACTTGAAAAAAAATACAGGACTTTGCACCAGGCATCTCTAGTCAGCATACCAAAGTCTGAGTTACCTCCCCTTAATGCTGACTGCCAGATATTTTATTTTAAATAAAGCAGACATAAAATTGATCATTTTGTGTAATACTCATTCTGGACAGACATTTAAAGCTTTAAAATGCCATACCTGACAATATTTGTTAATCAACACTTTTCCTTAAGGCGGCTGACGCCAGTAACCGGTCCTAATTTCTCAGTTTCCGACACACACACTGTACCTAGCCTATGAGATCAACCAATAACAACAACCTGAAACAGAAATCAGTGTTTACTGCAAACATATGGCAATAAGCTACTAAGGCAACATAAATTCAGGCTATGAAGAACTCCTGAAAAAAATCCAAGGAACACTGAAACACAGTCTAAGCATCACTTTTGCACAGTCGGCCGGGGCAAAAATCACGAAACCTAAAATCTTGCATAATATTAATGTCCAACCGACAACTCACAGAAATGGTTGCTTTCAGTCCAGCTGAAACAGCAGATTCAGAAAAAGAATATAGCCAATAGCTGTCATCCCTACCGATTTTCCGCAAAATAAATCCAAAAATATGCAACTGAATTTCTGATGCGGAAACAGATTACTTAACAGGATTTCCCTAGTTTCGAATTCAAGCCCCTGCATCACACTGATCATCACCTGGCTGCTTTTGGTTTCTAATAGTTATTAAATAAATATATTCCAAATACCTTGAAAACACAAAACCTGTATTAATAATTAATTTAGGTTTGATAAATGTCAAAATATCTTCTTAATATTCCCTATTTCATAATTTCTACATGGCCAGTTCGAGTAAGTGGCTTTCTTACTGGTATGTGCATCCTTTGCTTCTGACTGTTCCATGGTGACAAACCTTCGAATATTCTTTGCAGTAAATTGTTTCTGTTGACTGTTTTACATACGGCATTACATGTATTTACAGTGTTTAGTACCTTAAGGATCTTGTAATTCTAACCAACATTTGTTAACTTCTGGTCATCTCAGATCGTGGTGTCTGTTCAACTCTGAAATTACTGAAATTTTTAATTCAATGTGAACAGATGCATTTAGACTGGTGATAAATTTGTATGAAACCTTAACGTCTACTTCATGTTAAATGATGCCCGGTGTTTTTGTAATAAGTGAACTCTGTAACCGACTGTTGTTTGCAAACTTATTTATGCTTCGTGTACAGCTAAGCACTGGTAATTGCTACTTTCAGAATAGTGTTTCTGTATTTAACAACCATTTAGCTTTGTCTAAAACATTAATTTTAGGGCTAGTGGAAAACTCTAAACACTTCAGAAGCAGATGACCAGTTTCTGTGCTTCATAATGAATTTATATGAAAGTGCTATAAACTGACAGCCTGTGTATTCGGCCAAGCTTCATGATTTTGTTTTAGTGAAATCTGTTTCCAACTGACTGAATTTTCATGTGTTCATCATATTTTAAGTGAGCAATTTTCATACCAGTTAAAACTCCAGAAATGTTGGTGTGAGATTTGACAACTGATTATTTCTACAATTTTGCCATACCTTCATATTGTCAGAGATTCTAGCCACCATCTGTCCAACATATTCTGCACATTCAAGATTCATCTTGTCTGCTCACCATATGATTAGAGATCTGAAAATGATTAAGGTTTGAGTTTTGAATGTTAACATACAAGTTTTTTAACTCTCATATATGCAATTTGAAAAAAAAAAATTCTGGACTTCAAGAATTTACTTTGTAGCACCACAGTTCCTTGTACTAATATCTCAATGAAAGCTTAATTTCATCAAGAAATCATTGTCAATGTAAATCAGTGGTACAACAAGGAAATGTTGGCAAGGAGCACAGTTAATCATTGTCAATGTGAATCAGTGGTACAACAAGGTAATGTTGGCAAGGAGCACAGTTAATCATTGTCAATGTGAATCAGTGGTACAACAAGGTAATGTTGGCAAGGAGCACAGTTAATCATTGTCAATGTGAATCAGTGGTACAACAAGGTAATGTTGGCAAGGAGCACAGTTAATCATTGTCAATGTAAATCAGTGGTACAACAAGGAAATGTTGGCAAGGAGCACAGTTAATCATTGTCAATGTGAATCAGTGGTACAACAAGGTAATGTTGGCAAGGAGCACAGTTAATCATTGTCAATGTGAATCAGTGGTACAACAAGGTAATGTTGGCAAGGAGCACAGTTAATCATTGTCAATGTAAATCAGTGGTACAACAAGGAAATGTTGGCAAGGAGCACAGTTAATCATTGTCAATGTGAATCAGTGGTACAACAAGGTAATGTTGGCAAGGAGCACAGTTAATCATTGTCAATGTGAATCAGTGGTACCACAAGGTAATGTTGGCAAGGAGCACAGTTAATCATTGTCAATGTGAATCAGTTGTACAACAATGTAATGTTGGCAAGGAGCACAGTTAATCATTGTCAATGTAAATCAGTAGTACAACAAGGAAATGTTGGCAAAAAGGACAGTTAATCATTGTCAATGTGAATCAGTGGTACAACAAGGAAATGTTGGCAAGGAGCACAGTTAATCATTGTCAATGTGAATCAGTGGTACAACAAGGAAATGTTGGCAAGGAGCACAGTTAATCATTGTCAATGTAAATCAGTGGTACAACAAGGTAATGTTGGCAAGGAGCACAGTTAATCATTGTCAATGTGAATCAGTGGTACAACAATGTAATGTTGGCAAGGAGCACAGTTAATCATTGTCAATGTAAATCAGCAGTACAACAATGAAATGTTGGCAAGGAGCACAGTTAATCATTGTCAATGTGAATCAGTGGTACAACAAGGAAATGTTGGCAAGGAGCACAGTTAATCATTGTCAATGTAAATCAGTGGTACAACAAGGTAATGTTGGCAAGGAGCACAGTTAATCATTGTCAATGTGGATCAGTGGTACAACAAGGAAATGTTGGCAAGGAGCACAGTTAATCATTGTCAATGTAAATCAGTGGTACAACAAGGTAATGTTGGCAAGGAGCACAGTTAATCATGGTCAATGTGAATCAGTGGTACAACAAGGAAATGTTGGCAAGGAGCACAGTTAATCATGGTCAATGTGAATCAGTGGTACAACAAGGAAATGTTGGCAAGGAGCACAGTTAATCATTGTCAATGTGAATCAGTGGTACAACAAGACGTCATTGTCAATGTGGATCAGTGGTACAACAAGACATCATTGTCAATGTGAATCAGTGGTACAACAAGGTAATGTTGACAAGGAGCACAATCATTGTCAATGTGGATCAGTGGTACAACAAGACATCATTGTCAATGTGAATCAGTGGTACAACAAGGTAATGTTGGCAAGGAGCACAGTTATAATGTGAATCAGTGGTACAACAAGGTAATGTTGGCAAGGATTTGTTTGTTTCGGGTTTTAACGCCTGGTTTCAACAGCTTTCTAGGTTATATCCCGGCGGTCAGTCCACCTAACCGGTGTTCCTGGGTCTCCAACCAGTACTAACCAATTTCTCCGCAAGCGACTGACTGCTTCCTCACTTGAATCAGAGGTGAGGGACAAATGACTCCCAGACGCAATGTCCGAGTTCAATTGTTACGGAGAAATAATGTTGGCAAGGAGCACAGTTAATCATTGTCAATGTGAATCAGTGGTACAACAAGGTAATGTTGGCAAGGAGCACAGTTAATCATTGTCAATGTGAATCAGTGGTACAACAAGGTAATGTTGGCAAGGAGCACAGTTAATCATGGTCAATGTGAATCAGCGGTACAACAAGGTAATGTTGACAAGGAGCACAGTTAATCATTGTCAATGTGAATCAGTGGTACAACAAGGTAATGTTGGCAAGGAGCACAGTTAATCATTGTCAATGTGAATCAGTGGTACAACAAGGAAATGTTGGCAAGGAGCACAGTTAATCATTGTCAATGTAAATCAGTGGTACAACAAGGTAATGTTGGCAAGGAGCACAGTTAATCATTGTCAATGTGAATCAGTGGTACAACAAGGACATGTTGGCAAGGAGCACAGTTATAGGCCAAAATCTGGATCCATTCACAGAGCATAACAGAATACTAGACTCCAAGTGATGAATCAAACTATTCGTGATCATACATTTAAACCATGTGTTCGATCCGCTGCTTTGGCTATTCATTGCTTTGGAATTGTTATTTCACATGGAAATTGTTGGTTGGTTACCAGTATTAACGTTTGTCACCCAATTTAACAGCCTCATTTTAGATTACACCATTATGCTTTTTCTAAATTGTCAGTGCAAAATACCAAATCAAATATAAACATTCTCAGTGGAAAATTGATAACAATCACTTTATTTTGTCTAACAGTTACATGCAAACTTCTTCTCGTTAGTGGCGACTGACTTGAAAAATAAAAGATTTAGGTATACAAATGACTTGCATATCAGTGAATCTCTTGATTTTGTCAGCAATAGTTTGAAATCATTAAAAATGCATTAATGTCAAAGAATTATATATAGAGCTAATTAATTATTTTTATTGAAAAAGTGAAATATGCATATCAGGAATCGCCACATTCAGAAAAAACAGCCTCCCCACACAGTCAAACAGTTTAAATGCCGTTTTTAGTATGTAATGTACTAGTAAATTAGTGATTTTATCTGAGATACATGTAAAATCGTGTAAAAACAAAACAAAAACATTAATGATTATATTTAACTGTTATTTCCCACTCATGTGTCCACAACACGATAAACTTTGGCTATGAATATATTTTTCAAGAAATTGAATGGCTACTACATGTATCCGAAACTGCTGAGCACTAACTATCTTACCTTCAACAACTCAGTTTGATGCTGTGATTCACAATCAGGTCTGTAACTGGTGCTCTCGTCCACCATGGTATTGTACAAGATTGCCAAAACTGCAACAAAATACACTCGTCAGGGAGTGGACAGAGCCACTTTGGTTAGGTTTAGACAATTAAAGGGCCATAACTCCAGAATGATGTTGGGGTTTAAGATTGGAGAGAAGAGGTTCAATCTGGCTGGTACCCAAACATAGTCAAGATCTAATGCCAATAAATGCTATTGCCCATAGTGAGAATCGAACCCGTACCTTAGGCTGACAGCACCTAGAAATGTAACTCTGTGCACTCTACCTTCTGAGCTAACTCGGACAACCCCCAAAAAGGTTGTGTGGCTGTGAAAAACGTGGTCATCATCACATAACATTGGTAATCGATTTCTTACTGATAACAGTACTGAGTACATATAAGCAATCCGATTAAGTTTTAGTGATAGAAGATAATGGTTTTCCATAATACAGATAGATGTAAAATATTTGCGGTTATTTTCATATTTCAAGAGCCAGAAGAGCAATCTGGCTGGTTATTAAATTTAACAACATATATTAAGCACTCTGACCAAGTTTGGTTAAGATTGGTTATAAAGGTTTTTATAGAGATTAGTGCAAATGTGTTTAATTATATGCCATAAAGGACAATAACTCTTCTCCCAGGGGCAAACTGTGTAATAATCAAACTTAAGGAGGATACATGTATTACATGACCACTATCATGCTGACCATGTTTAATGAAGATTGGATAAGCTTTACTTAAGTTAGAAAGCAGACAAGAACTGTGTCCATAGGACACGGATGCCCCCGCTATGCATGTTTGTCATGGTGAACATTTATACCAAGTTATTTTAAAATCCAATAAGTAATAACAAACTCACAGCCCAGACAAGAAAAGTCTGGTTTTAGTAATAGTGACCTTGACCCTACAGGCATGGGAATTGTACTTAACACAACGACTTGTCATAGTGAACATTTGTGCCAAATTATTTTGAAATCACTCTGTTAATAACAAAGTTATAGCCAGTACAAGAAATTTCTATTTTTGTAACAGTGACCTTGACCTTGGACCTACAGGCATGGGTATTGTACGCAACACATCGTCTTGATATAATGAACATTTATACCAATTTATTTTAAAATCCATATAGAAATAACAAAGTTACAGAGCGGACAAGATTTTTCCAACAAAATTTTATTTTTAGTAACAGTGACCTTGACCTTGGACCTACAGGCATGGGTCTTGTACTCGACACATCGCCTTGTCATGGTGAACATTTGTGCCAAGTTATTTTGAAATCCCTCCATTCATAAGGAAGTTACAGCCCGGACAAGAAAATACTATTTTTAGTAACAGTGACCTTGTCCTTGGACCTACAGGCATGGGTATCGTACGTGACACACCATCTTGATATGGTGAATATTTATACCAAGTTACTTTAAAATCCATTAAGAAATAAGAAAGTTACAGAGCGGACAAGATTTTTCCAACAAAATTCTATTTTTAGTAACAGTGACCTTGGACCTACAGGCATGGGTCTTGACGCAACACACCAACTTGTCATGGTGAACATTTGTGCCAAGTTATTTTGAAATCCCTCCATTCATAAGGAAGTTACAGCCCGGACAAGAAAATTCTATTTTTAGTAACAGTGACCTTGACCTTGGACCTACAGGCATGGGTATTGTACACGACACATCGTCTTGATATAATGAACATTTATACCAAGTTATTTTAAAATCCATATAGAAATAACAAAGTTACAGAGCGGACAAGATTTTTCCAACAAAATTCTATTTTTAGTAACAGTGACCTTGACCTTGGACCTACAGGCATGGGTCTTGTACTACCTTGTCATGGTGAACATTTGTGCCAAGTTATTTTGAAATCCCTCCATTCATAAGGAAGTTACAGCCCAGACAAGAACATTCTATTTTTAGTAACAGTGACCTTGACCTTGGACCTACAGGCATGGGTATTGTATGCGACATACCGTCTTGATATGGTGAATACTTATACCAAGTTATTTTAAAATTCATTAAGAAATAACAAAGTTACAGAGCGGACAAGATTTTTCCAACAAAATTCTATTTTTAGTAACAGTGACCTTGACCTTGGACCTACAGGCATGGGTCTTGTACACGACACATCGCCTTGTCATGGTGAACATTTGTGCCAAGTTATTTTGAAATCCCTCCATTCATAAGGAAGTTACAGCCCGGACAAGAAAATACTATTTTTAGTAACAGTGACCTTGTCCTTGGACCTACAGGCATGGGTATCGTACGCGACACACCGTCTTGATATGGTGAATATTTATACCAAGTTATTTTAAAATCCATTAAGAAATAAGAAAGTTACAGAGCGGACAAGATTTTTCCAACAAAATTCTATTTTTAGTAACAGTGACCTTGGACCTACAGGCATGGGTCTTGACGCGACACACCAACTTGTCATGGTGAACATTTGTGCCAAGTTATTTTGAAATCCCTCCATTCATAAGGAAGTTACAGCCCGGACAAGAAAATTCTATTTTTAGTAACAGTGACCTTGACCTTCGACCTACAGGCATGGGTATTGTACACGACACATCGTCTTGATATAATGAACATTTATACCAAGTTATTTTAAAATCCATATAGAAATAACAAAGTTACAGAGCGGACAAGATTTTTCCAACAAAATTCTATTTTTAGTAACAGTGACCTTGACCTTGGACCTACAGGCATGGGTCTTGTACGCCACACACCGCCTTGTCATGGTGAACATTTGTGCCAAGTTATTTTGAAATCCCTCCATTCATAAGGAAGTTACAGCCCGGACAAGAAAATTCTATTTTTAGTAACAGTGACCTTGACCTTGGACCTACAGGCATGGGTATTGTACGCGACACACTGTCTTGATTTGGTGAACATTCATACCAAGTTATTTTAAAATCCTATAAGAAATAACAAAGTTACAGAGCGGACACGATTTTGAACATACACACACACTGACACACCCACAGCCAGGGTGAACACTATATGCCCTTCCGCCATTACATGGCGGGGGCATAAAAACTTGTATAAACATGCCAGTCGCAGGATTTCCCATAAAACTTCCGGTTTGCAATCGGAAATATTATACATATAAACAACATGTGAGCATTGAGCACTTCTAATAAAATATCTAAAAGTATCAAGATTAACTAACCTGGACAAGAGAAATTGTGTACTTTGCGCTGATCAAAGTGACAGCTGGTTTTACAAACTTTTTTTCTTATGCAGAATAAGATATTTAACAATCTTGTTACTATAGATTTGTTGTCTGCAGCATCGATCACTGCATTAAAACCTCTTACCAGTTCAGCTTTTTTTCTGTATTTCATATCATTAGCATAGCCAGTGGGACATTCTGTCTTCTTCATAAACACCACCTTCGTACCATAGTCATCTTATTTCGAGCCTAAAATGTTAAAAAAATCTATCAACTCTCTTGTTGAAGCATAATGTAAAACAGATAAAACCATTTAAAAAATTGCTATTGTCAGCTTATACTAAATACAGCTATCATGTGTCTTGAAAATGTCCTTCTAGCATCCTTAACTAGCCCGAAGTAGATTATGAATCTACACTGGTGCTTTGTACGCAGCTAAGCACTGATAATTGCTGCTTTCATACAATACATAAGTGTTTCTTCAACAACTAGTTAGCTATTTCTAAAAGTTTGATTTTAGCGCTACTTAGTAGCGCTATTTGTGCAGTGTGGCGACCGTAAAAAGTCTCCCCGTACATATAGTCAGTACTGTTATCAGTAAAAATAATCTGTTACCGATGCCTTGCAGTGATTGTTACGTATATCAGTGCTATTCGATCAACCTTTTTTGGGGTTGTCCTGTTTAGCTCAATTGGTTGCGTCGCAGGAATTGCAGGGCTAGGCGCTGTCGCCGTGACGGTGCATGTTCGCTCCCAGCTAGAGGCACTATCATTAGAACACTGGAGCAGATAACCAGTTTCTGTTCTTACTTAATTACTTACTTAGTACATAACGAACGTATCTGTTTAAAATGAAAGTCGATATGTTTTCCAAATGTCTGAAATTTCATGTACATCGTGTTAATGTGAGCAGTAAAAAACTCCAGAAAGGATTGTTTGAATTTTGACCACTTACTTTTTCTACAATTTTGTTATACCTGCAGATTGTCGGAAATGAAATGTAAGCCACTGTCTACTCGACATCTTCTGCACATTTCATATTCATCTTGTCTGCTAAGCATATTGTTCCAGATCTGAAAATAAGGGTTAGGCTTTTGAGTTTTGAATGTTACAATATGAATGCAAGCTAGTGAACTTGAGTGTTTGCTTAATAAAATGAGCACTGTGCAGTGATAAACAGTCCAACCTGTGCTAAAGCCTAGGGTAAAAATGACCACCTGTGGATTAAGACAACACTTTATTTGTCCCACTGACTAATTTAAAGAAAACTTCACCTGTGAACAAATACCACCTACCTTTAAGACCATGTTTAGGTTTTCTTCTGAGTGGTCATTGAGGATAGACTTAACTGCAGTACCTCATACTGTACTAAGAGCTTTGTAAATGCAAATTTTGCATCCAGAAATCACATTCAACATGACTGAGTGGTACAGCAAGTTCATTTGCCCACGATCACAGTTATGGACCAAATGTTTACAGATTTATATATTTGTCTGAAATAAAGACATGATTGTCTAAGACAGATTTCTGAATGTTCTGTCTTTCTACTACCATTGTCGTATACGAGACAGTTCAACACTGCCACAAAATAAACTCAGAAAACGGAAATGTGGTTCAGTTTAGATTATTAAAGGGCCATAACTCCAGAGTAATGGGGCTGGAAGAAATTTGACAACTTACCAAATTTTGTTGAGATATAACCTCAAAAAAATCTAATTCCTATTAAGTTTTTGTGTTAGTAGATAATGGCTGTCCAAGATAGAGATAGCTGTTGTAAAGTTATATTTGCATTGAAATGGCCATAGCTCAAGAGCGACAAGATCAATCTGTCTGGCTGTTAAACTTAAAAAACATAATTATTATGTAAAAACAAGCAAGCATCATTCTAACCAAGTTTGATAAAGATTGGTTAAAGGCTTTTAAAGAGAATAGATGGTTCTAACTTGGTCAATTATATGCCATAACGGGCTGTAACTCTACTTACAGGAACAATTTTTGAACTTTAGAAAGATGTATATATTATGACCACTAAAATACTGACCAAGTTTGAAGAAGATTGGGTAAGTTTTACTAAAGTTAGAAAGCATACAAATATTTTATTAACGCCTGTCACAGATGTTCCTATAATGTGTCCCATTTTAAATGAGCATACTAAAAACAAGAGAGCATTGAGAACTTCTTACAAAATCTTTAAAATCACTAATATTTAGCGACCTGGAAGCTTAAGACTGAAGAGTGGTCAGTTTTACCCTAATCAAAGTGGCATGCTCTACAAGCTTCTTGGACTATCCAGAAAAAGAATATAACCCTTGAATACCTAGCCATTAATTGCATGGGCGTAGAGAGTAGATCCACATCAGCCGGCACATCTGTGCCTTCAGTAAATACCCTGTTCGCTATAATGTTATTTCTGACCATTACCTAGCCATTAATTGCATGGGCGTAGAGAGTAGATCCAAATCAGCCGGCACATCTGTGCCTTCAGTAAATACCCTGTTCGCAATAATGTTATTTCTGACCATTACCTAGCCATTAATTGCATGGGTGTAGAGAGTAGATCCATATCAGCCGGCACATCTGTGCCTTCAGTAAATACCCTGTTCGCTATAATGTTATTTCTGACCATTACCTAGCCATTAATTGCATGGGAGTATAGAGTTGATCCATATCAGCCGGCACATCTGTGCCTTCAGTAAATACCCTGTTCGCAATAATGTTATTTCTGACCAATACCTAGCCATTAATTGCATGGGCATAGAGAGTAGATCCATATCAGCAGGGCTAGAAAAATACAGTAGCCCGACGTCCCGGACTAGTCAAAATGCCAACTCGGGCTACTGGATGATTGTCTGAAATCTAGTCCCGGACAAGTCATTAATCGATATGCGGACAAGTGACAAATATACAGATTCTCAGTGTCAAAACTTGTTATTATTAAACAGCTGATTAGCCTAATCAACATCATTTGCGGCACATCAAACGTCCTGACCGACCCCCCGTGGAGTCAATAAATTGTTGCATCCATTGCTTCTGTACTCTAATAAACTGTCTAGAATATTGGTACAGTAGTTATTCTTATTATATACAGATGATCTAATATGAACTAAGGCACTGCCTCTCTCGGAATCGACGAATTTAAAGAGATGTGCATCGAATGTTTAACAGTAAAACAAAGAAACAAGTCATCATTTGTTGTTTTACTTTTTAACCAAAACTGATCAAGGTTGTAAGATGTATTATGAAGAGCTTTTGGTGTAAAACGACTTTTGCATTATTAATCTCTTCTTCTGCGGTGAGCGCTTATTTGAACAGCTGGTTTTACACGGGTTTATTGTTGTTTTACACAGAGTGGTTTTTTGCATTATTTATCTCTTCTTCTGCGGTGAGCGCTTATTTGAACAGCTGGTGTTACACGGGTTTATTGTTGTTTTACACAGAGTGGTTGTTCTACACAAAGTCTTTTCAGGTTTCTAAGCTTTTATTTGCGGTTTATAAAATAAATCCACAATAACAATTTTACAACTAATAATTTTTGATTCACAAAGTAATGTCTTAAGATTTTTAGCTTAATTTCCCTTTTTAATTTCAAAGTTCACAAAGTCCCTTTAACATTTTGCTACTAAACATGTTATAATTTGATTTTCAATATTAAATACCAAATTATTTGTTATGAGGCAATTTCAAATAATGTAGAAATTTCAATCATAAAAGATGCAACACTACATCTAAGTGAGCTGAATGATTCTGTGAAGTTTGGAAGAATATGTTGAATACACCAGTTTTCCTGTAAACTCTTAGTTAAACAGCACTTAGTGACAGTAGAGAAATTTATTATCTAAATAGAATGAAACATTCAAATTAGTCCAGATTTATATAGCACTCTTCATATGTTCAAAAGTGCTTTACAACAAGCAAGATATAGCAATATAATACAATAAGAATTAATAAAGCATGGGCAAATAAAACATAGAGCAAAAAAATAAAATAAAAAAATTAAAAAAAATAAAACTTGGATAAAAAAGTTTGCATGAAAAACATAGTAGAAAGTTAAAAAAAACAAGTGCGTTGATGTGTAGATAACACATTATAGCATCACTCTCCGTTCAAAATCAACCCAATGTCTTATGATTGTTAATATACCCAGTTAAACTTAATCAACATTATACATAGTATGAGCGGAAAGGGTGTGTTTTAGCTGTCATTTGAAAGTGTCAAGTGTCTGTTCGGTTCTAAATAACTCTGGCAGTGCATTCCATAACCTTGGTGCAGCATGGGTAAAGCTACTGTTTCCGAAAGTTACAGTTCTGGTATGTGGTACTACAAGTGTTAAAGAACTGCTAGAACGAAGGTCTCTAGCTGGTCGGTACACACACAAAAAGTCAATAATGTACTGTGGGCACTGTCCATTGAGAGCCTTGTAAGTGTATAGTAGGACCTTGTAATAAATCTGTTGACATATTGGTAGCCAATGAAGTTCCTTGAACACTGGTGTTATAAGGTCATGACGAGGAGTTTTTATCAAGATTCTGGCAGCTGTATTCTGAACCCATTGTAGTTTATTCATTGTCAGTTTTGGAATAACGAAGAGCAATGAATTACAATAGTTAAGCTTTGATGTTACTAGACAATTAACTAATGTTTTTGTAGCATCTGTTGTAAGGTAATTCCGTATGCATCCGATGATTCACAGCTGGTGGTAGGCAGATCTACAGTGTTGACATGTTTCTCCATGTCCATTTGTGAAAATGATGCATTAGACCATGTTAAACACAGATAGCACCTACTGGCTTGGTATACATCGTAAAGTATTTCGGTCCTAATATACCGGTAGATCCCTGTGGAACACTGAAATTCGTAATAACTGGATCGGATAGCTCTTTCTTTTCTTCCCTCTACTGTCTAGAACAGTTAACCTGGTCTTCCCACAGCATTTCATGTGAAGCTGTTTTATTGAAATATTAAAATCAACCGCAAATTAATTTATCTTCAAAAATAATTTTATATCTTAAGGCTTTTATAAATTCATTTGTCGACAGTTAAAATTGATTTAAAATATTAAGACATACATTTCTTTTGCTTATTTAACAAAGGCCTTTACCAATTAAGAAGTTCTGTTTATTTAAAGCTTATCCAATAATAAACCATAAATGAAGTACCACTTAGACCCATACAGGGGCTATTGTAAGGGCCTAAAGGATTTTGAATGATTTAAAGAACATTTTGGACAGTTTGGTTGTGAACAAAATTGACCAGTAATGACCAGCATTGACCAGAAATGATCACCTTTGACCAGTTATGACCACTATTGACCACCGGCCCACTCAATACTCAATTGACCAGTCAATAGGCCAACCCTGCTATTATACATTCATGCAGCTTTAATAAATGAAAATAAAGAAAATTTATGCAAACCTTTTATCTGTTTACTATGTTAATGTTCATATTCTGTGCCGTAGCTGTCTACCAATTCTGCATAAGTTTCTATAGGCTTCATAACCTTGGTGATACACATCTCTGAAAATAAATGTTTTATTTTAAATCTTCGCTGATAACAGTAAACTAATAATTTAGTTATACAGTACCTTTTGTGGCTTATGAAGATGTACATAAATTGCTGTTGCAGTTAACAGTGAACAATTCATACTGTTGCCATAATTTATTTATTATATGTAAGGTCTTTTTATTAAAATCACATACAAGGAAGATGGAAATGATGAAACATTTCATGCCATCTTTAATTCCAGAGTGTTATCACATTTTAAACCAGTGAGGGTGTGTAAATTTTTCAGCAAAGCACATGTGTTTTCTTAGAATAATGAAATATTCTCAAGTTGTTTACAAATTTCAATTTGATTTCCGGAATTTCGGTCGATTTCCATTGTATTCAGAATGTTTCTGATGTAAAGATAACAGCAGCATTTTATTTTTACCCAAATCAGAACAAGGCTGAAAGTGCACCTTTTTTCCCGCTGTATGTTAAAAATTATGTAGAAACAAAATAATTGAAGGTGAAGTTTTTTACACAAGATACAGGTGATTATGAAAAGCGAGAGAGCGAGCAGGACAGTAAGAAAGAGATCGAATGGAAAAAAAGAAAATTGTTACAGAAAGAGTATTTTATTTATAAGGGTGAGTGTACTTTCTGTAAGGGCTAGTGCACTTGCTCATTCACCTGACCTGTAGGGCGATTGAGTTAAAGAAAATTTATACACCTCTGTCAGACAGGGTTGGCAATTTCCCGGGAAATAAGAGTATTAGACAGGACGGCGGGAAATACTGGTATTTCCCGGGAAATACTGGGAAATACCGGGAAATACTGGGAAATAAAAATCACCATGTCTAAACTTTATCCTCATAAGCTACTATACCCAATATAGTCAATTGTGTTTGCACAAGCATATTACCTGTATTATATCCCAGTTGGCCCTGGCTAACAGATAAAGGTGTGAAAGTTAATTGATGACAATTATAGGACAATAAATGGCCCCAACCTGAGGGACAGCCTCAGGCAAAGATTGTCCCTGCACCACGATTTTATTAACAATGCAAGTCCCAATTATCATCTTAATCTTATGAAAAGCTCTCATCTTCTGTTTAGTCTGTTAATCCATAGAGATTTACTCTTGGAAAAGTTTGTATCACTGTATTCTTCACAAAGTTGTCAGTCAGTAATTTCTATCATTCAGACGCTCTGATTTCGCAAATGCGATCAGTACATTTGCGAAATCAGAGCGTCTGAATTATGATTGAGACTATAATTCATACGAAGAAGGAAATGGCCAATGGTTTGAAGACCGAGAGAAAAATAGACAAATAAAAGGGTCCTTGCATGTTATTTGACGATAAGGTATTGATTAAATTTCATTTTATCTGTGCATTTCAACAAATAACCGAAATCGCATTTGTTCGTGTTCTACATTGTTTCCGACCTAACAAAAAGCTGGTCGGTGGGGTTACATTTTCTGATGCCCATTTAAAACGGATTAGTATTTCGGCAATCGGTTTTCGGAATCGAGGAGAGTAACCACATGTGCATTTAAAGTACCAAGTGCTGGCCGAACAGGAATATATTTAATGGGTGAAAATTTTTAACAAAGAGATAGGGTGTGACAGATTGCTTTCCCACCTTGTCAATGGTAATAGACCAGTGAAGGGTAGACCCAGTATTTTTTATTTAAATCATATTTTTGGTTTATTATATGTATAAATGTGGTGCTTTATATTGTTTTAAGAGGTCATTTAGTGAAATTCAAGCACAGGGTTTGGGGAGGTGGGGTTGGGGGGGGGGGGGGCGTGAAGGGTCCGATACTGCCGCCTGTGGAGTTAATTTGGGTGTCCCTCAAATACGTAAAGTATACTTTACGCCGTAAAGAGGCGTAAAGAGGCGTAAAGTATTATAAACACGGCGTAAAGTATTATAAACCCAGCGTAAAGTATTGTGAACTCGGCGTAAAGTATTATAAACTGTGTTTTAGACAAAGTATTATTTATAATCAAGATCCCTAATGATCATTCCAGTATTCATAATGTCAATAAATTAAAGAAAATAGAACACCCAGATTATTTTTATTACAAACGCGGCGTAAAGTATTATAAACACGGCGTAAAGTATTATAAACCCAGCGTAAAGTATTGTGAACTCGGCGTAAAGTATTATAAACTGTGTTTTAGACAAAGTATTATTTATAATCAAAATCCCTAATGATCATTCCAGTATTCATAATGTCAATAAATTAAAGAAAATAGAACACCCAGATTATTTTTATTACAAACGCGGCGTAAAGTATTATAAACACGGCGTAACGTATTATGAACAATGTATTAAGCAAATTATTATTTATCATCAAGATCCCTAATGATCATTACCGTATTCATGTCAATCAATAAAAAATAATATAGAACACCCAGCAGTGCTCCAGCTAGGCTTAAACAAAAGGGCGCCGCGCCCTGCCCGAAATTCCGTGCGCCCTGCCCTAAAATCATAGCGCCATGCCCATATTTAAGTTCATCTTTTAAGTGGGTATACACTACCTTTTAGGGGATATTAAGCAGCCACTGAATTTTACAACTTTGACCTACAAACCAGACGTCACGCTCATTGATTTTACTACACTCAACAGGTGTTATCCTGTTTATCTGGGAACTGCAATTTGACATCGATCAATATTTGATTGCAGCAGTGTTTTTATAACAAGTACAAATGATATACATGAGATTACTTAATGAGCAACAATAAGATTAAGGTAAAGTATTTGATGAAAAATTGGCGCTAATTATGATTATTAGGTAATGACAATTTTTGTAACAGTTTGTGTCTGATTTTAAAGAGTAACTATTTTTAAAAAAGACATTTGGAGATCATCTTCTTTCATTTTAACAACAACAAAAATAGCTAGAAGTGCCCAAGTCTGGAAATCTTCAAAGTTCTAAGCAAAATGGAGGACAATATAGTTTATTGTGAAAGAAACTCGATACTGAATGTATTATTTTTAAAGTTCTAAATGTTGAGGATAGTTAAATTGAAAAGTTTTTTTTCTTTATCTGATTATTTTATTAAGACAGAATAGTGAAATAAAAGTATCTGTTGTTAACATTATTAATTATTTATTCAAAGGCAATGTTAATAAATACACTGCCCCTGCTCCAAGATTTGCAAAAGAAGTGCCCAAGTTTGAGCCCGCAGCGCGCAATTTGCCCTGTTTTGAGATCCACTTCCCTGCCCTTCCGAAATCCTAGCTGGAGCATTGCCCAGAAAATTTTAATTATAAACGCGGCGTAAAGTATTATAAACCCGGCGTAAAGTATTGTGAACTCGGCGTAAAGTATTGTGAATTCGGCGTAAAGTATTATGAACTACGTAATAGTCAAAGTATTATTTATAATCAAGATTCCTAATGATCATTCCATGATGTCAATAAATTAAAAATAATAGAACACCTAGTTACTGTTTTAATTTTTTATCTTAAGAATTATGAAAGATATTACAGCAATAACAAATACAATAGAAAATAATATTTGAAACAAAACACATATCAATATAATGTACAGAGAGTTATTTTCGACGTTAACTGAAAAAAAAACACACAATTAATTTGCGATATACAACAGATGCAAGATAATTTCTAAAATATAGTTCATGACAGAAAATAAAATAAAAACATGCACAAAACAAGTCGGGGCTAACAAAGCAAGATCTATAACGTTACAGTGATAGTAATTCCCGACGTTAAATGAAAAAAAAAAAAAATGAGATATACAATAGATGCATGATAATTGCTCAAATATATTTCATGTCAGAAAATAAATAAAACATGCACAATACAACAATACACAAACACAAATATAACCATTTATTTATGGTCGGGACAAATGTCATATTCACAGAATAAAATTCGGATGACAGAGCTAGTACGTCGCTTCACAAACTAAAGTCATATTACGGTCGGGGCTTACATAGCCAGAGCTATCACTAATAGTGATAGTCTATTTTGACTAATCTTATATTCATCAATTCCATCGGATGACAGAGCTAGTACGTCGCTCCACAAACTAAAGTCATATTACGGTCGGGGCTTACATAGCCAGAGCTATCACTAATAGTGATAGTCTATCCCGACTAATCTTATATTCATCAATTCCATCGGATGACAGAGCTAGTTCCATCTTGTATTAGCTCGTTCAGCAGCGGTCCTTTTACGCTGATGAGGCTTTTTCCCACCATTTGGCGTTTTGGGGACGGTAAGGACACCATTTGAAGATGTTATTGTAGTGTAACATTTGCCCTTATCCCTATGAAATTTATCCATGTATTTTTTCCTTTCTTCTTCCGTTTTCTGGCACCATATATCTGCCGACATGTAAAGGTGCTGAAACTTTGGAGCGAGTTTATAATTTCCCATTCCAACCACAGCTTTCTCGCAGTCCTTATATTGTGATTTAACAATTTTGTAAATTATTTCTATCAAGTCGGTCATGTCTTCTAATTTGTGATTAGTCCCTATTTTTAGTATGTTGTTCATGGACTCAGCATTATTGTTGGTCCAGTCTTTCTCCATTTTCTTTAAGCGGGTGGGGTTGTTAACCTTCTCTTTAATTAAGGGTTCTATTCTTTTCTCAAAGTAGGGCAAAAAATTGTCTGCTTTTTTCCTTAATTCTGATTTAAGATTTTGCACTTTCTGGTCAAAAACGACCGAAAGTTCATAATACTTTACGCCTAGTTCACAATACTTAACACCGGGGTTATAATACATTACGCCGCGTTTATAATTAAAATTTTCTGGGTGTTCTATTATTTTTGATTTATTGACATTATGAATACTGTAATGATTATTGGGGATCTTGATTATATATAATACTTTGCCTAAAACACAGTTTATAATACTTTACGCCGAGTTCACAATACCTTACGCCGGGTTTATAATACTTTACGCCGTGTTTATAATACTTTACGCCTCTTTACGGCGTAAAGTATACTTTACGTATTTTAGGTACTCCGAGTTAATTTCAACGTAATACCTTATCGCTTTCCCTCACCAAATTAAAACGAAAGCAATCGATATTACCATCTAATCTGTAATGTTAAACTTACTGTTCTTGTTGATGATTGCAGTAAAATAAATAAAAACGTCGTAAAATTCCAATGTTTAGAATGTTGTGGAAACCGGTGTAACTGCAATAAACCAAATTTCGAACAACTACCGTAATCCTCATCGCTACAGTACGGTGAAGCCTACAGTTAGACTCTAACTCTGTGACAATATTATATTTTAATCAATGTTGAAACTTATTAACCTGATATTTAGGGCGAGTTCAATCTTAATTGTTATCTAACATATGGAATCAGAACTTCTGAAAATGTGAATCGAGAAACAAAATGGCGGCTTTTCAGTTTTAAAATCCAGAAGCAAGCAATCTGGATTCAAGTCATATTGTCCAATCAGAAAAGGCCTTACTTTGCAAGGTTTTTTTATTGTCCAATCAGAAAAGCCGTATTTAACAGGGTATTTTGCAAACCGGAAATTCACGGTTTCCAATTGTCTTGGTATAGACCGTTAGACATGCGCAATACCGTAATCGGAATCGACGTCGAAATCGTAGGGTCGATTCCGTAATAATTAAAATAAAAACAGAGATTACGCAAAACATCGTAAGTTTATAGTTTATACAGTATTTCGCTTGTCACATATTTAAGAATTTGCCGGTTTCACTCATTTTTAACAAAGTACTCTTTGTTAGAAGCATTCATAATCGAAAAGGAAACTTTTTTTTACACAAAAGACAACTTGATTTCAGTGATTATAGCCACAGAAAATAGGAACATTTTATAAATTATGAAAAATTGCTCACTTTTTGGATTGAAATTTTACGATTTTTTCACCAATGTTTCTGTTATAGAGTGAGTTGGATTTGAATATCTTTAATGTCTTACAACTGCTAAAATTACATGGGAAACGTAAGGAAACATGTTGTTCACTTGATAATATTTCATTTTTAACATGTACAATCTAAATTTGACTGGAAATCACCACCGGTGAAAGGGTACGCATTTTCGGACAGCTATAATTTCGGATACGTTATGTTTTCCTCAACTGTTCTGAGGTTTGTATAATTTTTTAAGTAACTTACAAATTTTGACTATCATAATCA